>SRHC01003583.1:0-145659 GCA_004794325.1 Pomacea maculata | reverse complement strand
CCCTGCTGTGTGATTTAGAGTGAATGATATATTCTTTAATTAGTCTAGATTAAAAAAATAAATAATCAGACAACATATATAGCAGGGGTGGGCAATTAATTTTCCCAAGTGGCCGGATGAGAGACTGGGATGGTTCTAGAGGGCCGGATGAGAAACTGGGATGGTTCTAGAGGGCCGGACTAATATAGTTAACTCAGTTTTACCCAATACTGTATATATAGTATATTTACTGGTGGGCGGGCCAGCGGGGGGGCCGGTCAGAGACAGGAGGCGGGCCGGATCCGGCCCGCGGGCCGGCGTTTGCCCAGGTCTGATATATAGGATGATGATTGCTGATGGGTAGCAATAAGTCAAGCAAGTATGTAGCGCCTCTGCTTGCCGGTACCCACCCGATCCTGTACATTGTGGCACTGATGATGTTACTGTAAGACGGATGTAAAACTTAAAGCCTATGGGCATTGAACTGTTAGTGAGTGGTTCACACAGCAAATCAACTCTGTCGCTTTTTCCTTAAGACTGCGCGAGTCATCTCCTTGCCCAAAGTGTGATACCCATGTTTTAGTTTGCACAGGGCAGCAATCTTCATCTTGTATTTAAATATTTGTCAAGAAAGGAGGACCAAGGGCTCACTTCTTTTAAAACTCACACGGATTTTAATTTTTTCTGTCTACAATTAAGGCTGAATGTGACCCCTCCTGAAACATGAATATGGATGTTTTGACTCTGTCCCATTAGATATCCATCCCTCTCCCACCCCCTTCCCTATCTCTCTTTCCAGAAAAGGAAGTCTACACTTTATAAACTAGAATTAAAGCTGTATGTGTGTACCGAAATCTGTGATCACCTGCTGAGCCCTTTTGCCACCACTGGGAATGCTAGAAATAAAACTTTCTAAGGAACGATTGTCATAAAGATTTTTAGTACTTACTTAACGACTCTATAAATTTCGTTGCCTTCCCGCTGACCTTTAACCCTTATAGCACGATGAGCCACGATCGTGGCTTTGCCGGGGAAGGACGGGAAAGGCAACTTTCATTACTTTTATTGAAAAGTTCAAGCTTCCTCCTTTCCAAAAATATAGATTGCTTGGTCTAATATTTACCTGAGAGCAGCAATAATAATTCTAAAAAATCACCCAGGGTAGTCTTCACATTTTTCAGTTTTTAGCCGGTCTTTATACTTTTATTGAGTGCTAAGAGGGTTAAACTGACCCGACTGTCTTCCCACGTCACTGAATATTAAATTTATTGTTTCCACCCATTTTATAAACAGAGCCCTGCGACTCGCTGAACAAAAAGGACATCCTTTTAGAATAAATTTTCTCAAGAAATATCCAGGAGGTTCTAATTTCAACATCCAAAAGAAATGCTGGATAGATAGAAGGAAAAAACAAACTTGGAATGATTTCTTAAATCTCTGTGATAAAAGAAAGGCCTTGAGGAGAAAAAGGATATCCATCTCTAAGAAGCCTCCTAGTACAAAGCTGGAATTGCGACATCAGTCAATGGAAGAATGCCATTCCTCAAGCTGAAGGGAAAAGAAAGGTTGGTTGGACTTAAAAGTACTTTCTCTTCGTGATGAGGTCTCGATCGAGGGAAGGAGTAATAAAAAAACGCCTAAAACCGGTCTTGGTGTACTCCAACGGACAGTTCTATAGACAGACATCACATCTAGAGAATCACAGATGTCCCAAGATGAGATGTGAACCATTATTTCCAGATCCTCGTGGCAGCTGGTGACAAGTGAATGGTTTACCCTGCGCTGCCTACACTGCATTTTTGCTCCGTTCCTCTAAGATATATGCCAACTAGGTTTTGTAAACCCAAATCTCAAGAGTTTTCTAGCGTATAAAATTATAATTAATTGAGCCTATTATTGAATACAACATTGCATTATTCTATTGATACAATTTGGTACAAGAATTAACATATTACTGAATAATAGTTGATTATAGCAATGCTAAGTCATTACCTAAATAAATTTATTTTTTAATTCCAAGAACTCAGAGTAGAAAATGCATGGGAAAATATGCTTTTGGCGATACTATGCTTCCTCGAACCAGATATTGTTAGATATAAGTATATACTACTCACATGTTGCCGAGTCTTTTTTGATGTTTTCACGACACTTCTAGATGCTGCACTGCATCCCAAGGGCTGGATTTCTCTCTGTCCTCCCAGAACCCAGCAGCTCCGTTTATATTCGTCCCTCGCATCCCCCAGTCCATCATTCATCACTGACGTTGCCTGACGTCACTAAAACAACAGTCGCTGGAGAGGGCGTCACGTGAGATGCCAAAATGTCACAATGAACTCGTCAAATCTGCCGGAAGTGTGGGCTGAATTCTTGATTTTTTTTTATCTGTCCCTCCTTCTCTCTTTTTTTATTGGTAAGGGTGGGGACCTTTCAAACCACTTTTTTTCAATCATTCTTTAACGTGTGCGTTATGTGTCTGTGCGTACGTGCATGTTTCCAGGCATGCATGCGTGCGCATGGGGCGTACCCATAGGTCAGACGACGACAGATAAACGGTTTTCCGGCTTTGACCACGTGACGTGATGCTGTGGGTTGAGGAGGGCCATTGCGCAAACGTCTCAAGCTGTCGTCAGCAGCGTCCTGCAGACGTGCATTACCTCAACCGTCTCCGCCACTCACTCCGTGTCCCGGATGTTTGACTCCAGGGGTCACGTCTTCCGTGTTGTACGAGCTGCTGCGGAGGAGGAGGAAAGATGGTTTCTTTCTTGTGAACTGTTTAAAATAGGCCAAGTGTAGTCTCAGGACCCGACGACCGAGAGGATAGATTGGTTTGCATGTATCTTGTATTTTAAAAAATCCTCGCGCATGTGTTCTGATGATTAAAGAAGGCAACTTGAGCTGTGAGATGCTCCAGTGTTTTCTCTTCACAATGATCTATCACTGAATTTCTTTTACTTACAGAGATTTTTTTACGCGCTACATGCAACTGGAAGCGAAAACAACTGAACTACTGACCTCAGTTATGGTGACGAAAGGGGACACCTTACACTTATAAGCTGTATTTTCCAACTGAAAACCTTAGCCATAGGAAAAAGGTGGACAAAGGTTTTGATAGTCATGTCTGTTGCAAAATGTCTGCCCTGCTTTATGAACACAGGAAAGACAAGTCTATAGCAAAAGAAACTAACTTGCACCTACATACACATATAGAAACACATATACATACATAAACACATACTCACATATGAACATATTATTGTTGTTGTTATTGTTATTATTGTTGTTATTATTGTTGTTATTGTTGTTTTTATTATTATTATTATTATTATTATTGGATAGGCCACTTAAAAGCACCCCACCTCATTCGAACTATTATATTAAGGAAGGCGGGATCCTTTTAAGAGGTCCACCCTGTTATTGTAAAGCGCATTTGCCCCGGTATAGGCGAAGTCATACTGCTGTGAATAATAATAATCAGTATTATTCGCCAGTGGCAGTGGCACCACTGAGCTGATGCATAAACATGCAGTGACATGTTCACTTATAAGAACTTTCATCCCTTGCGGCGAGGTCATGGGATAGGGAGTGTGACGGTTTGATCGTTTGGTGCTGGCTTCGTTAGGTACGAGAGGAAGGGTGTCGGACAGCCCCGATTTCTATCATCCATCACTGTCAATAGACACTCAAAGCCGGGAAGGCTGCTAGTGACGTGTATCCCACTGGTTGTGACGTGTATCCCACTGGTTGTGACGTGCTCAGATACCTCTTGTGACGTGTGTCAAGCACTCTTCATGACTGGCATATAGGTTGGTGATGAAGAGACTGCCATCAATGTTTGAGTACACCGCGACAAGACTTTCGGGTCCAACAATCTTTGACTAAATATCACCTTTAATATTTCAACGAAAGGTGTACCAAACCTCAAAATAACTTCACGCATGATGTAACATGCTCAAAGCCATTTGTCATGTTCACACTCAGTGTGTATCCGTCTACTTTGCACGATAACCTTTCTCTCTTTTTTTATCTCCTTTTTTATCAGCCTTTTTTGCGTTTACTAGGTGTGACCCCGTATTCTCAATGCTGGCCGAAGGCAAAACAGAGGTGAAAAAGTTTTAATGCATCTGGGATTAATTTTTTGAAGACATTTGTAGCTCAACGCCTTCGACACTGGTTGACGGTCTGTGGTAGGATCGGCTGTACATCGTGAGGTAAGGAACAAGCAGGTGAGGAGGGGAGGAGGGAAGGGTATTTTATACCAAAACAGCAATTAAGACTATATCACGGTGAGGTAGTCAGTCCTCTGAACAAGCAATTAAACATTACATTATTGTAAAAGCATTTTTATCTTAAGATCTTATATTTCCCTTCATATCTTACACAGCCTGGGGTCACCCAGTCACTGGATGGAAGGGGGTAAAAATTTGCCTTCCAGAATAGATCAAAGCAAATGAACTCTATATATCCACAAAGAGAGAAAGACCTCTTCCTTCTTCAAAAAGGAATATTAACTATTGACTACATCATTTAAACCTTGACCTGAGTATATAATTTCCATAATAATATACAGATTCGCCAACAAAATCCAAGCCAACGGCCCACGTGTATTGAAACAGGATGTCGGTCTTTTGTAAGCTAAGGGCGATTCTACTCTAGGAAAACCACTGCCTACATTTGCTTTGGGGTCCCGGTACAGCCTGAGAGAGCAATCATCTGAGGGCCAACGCAGGGTGGGCGATGTTCTGAACAACGTGTGAACCTTCTGGTCAGTCGCCTGTCTTCCGTCTTGCTCCATTTCCCCTGCAAAACCTTGATCAGCCATTGGCTGACGATGTAGCAAAGTTGGGATGTCTGAGCCCCTAGGGTTTCCCCATACAATCCCAAGCCAGGCCTGTCTCGTGCACCAGCAATTTATTGCTCCACAGCAGGAAGATCCCTAATAATGCATTTGCATGGCCTTTTCAGTTAGTCTGAAGAACATATACACTGAGGCAATCCTTATTTTGTTGTGTAACATTCCTCACACACACAACCACCAGCACCACCAGGAAAGGTTAACTATCAAGGGCTGAGGTAGACTGTCTCTGCTGTAGTAGACACCGAATTAAGAAATTGAACTGTAAGTTGGTGCTTGTAGACATTAATCACTACAGTGAACACGTGTGCGGTCCTCCGATTCCTGACATCAACCTTACCAATCTCTACTCTCGAATCCGACTATTTATACAGTAACACAAACGTTTTTCGATGCTTCTTCTTTGCATGGATTGCCTAGGGTGGAGAGCCGAGGAGTTCCGCAGACCCCACGCAGTCGTCTTCTTCGTCCCTCTACCGCTCGAAGCATGATATCAGTGAGCGGCTATTGTATGTTACAGAAGACCCTCGGCAGTGCAAGTAGGAATTGAGTGTCAGGTGAATCCCAAACACTTCATAAGACGACAAAGACACACTTCCTCCCATCCCTGCACGATCTTCAGTTCATTAGACCTCCGTCTGGTCTCAAGATTTCAAGACAGTGCAAGCAGGAATGTTTATTATGGACTCAGTATTTAGCGGAAAAAGAAGGAGGGACTAGTGATTGTCCACAGCTTTAACTTTTAAGAGTAATGTCTCGCGAACACAACAGGCATCAACTGACTTTTTTTCACACACTTGTGACGTATTATTAGAAGCGGTACACTTCTCAGCCCTCATCACACAACACGTAAGCCTAACACTCGTGGCCTGTAACAATTTTTCTGTTATTATTCTTTGCTAGCTCTGTCCTGTTTGCTTTTTCTTGTATTCGAATAAAAGGAAAGTTGTCTTTTAATGGTCTCCCTCGCCTTTTGACACACACGTGTTTCTTTTCCTTTTTTTTTCATATTTGGTTTTCAGTTGTTCTTGTGATTCACTCTTTGCACCTGTCTATGTACCCATTCACTCACGTGATTCAATGCTCACCTGACGGCGAGTGATACACAAACAAGATACCCGCCACCCTTTTTGTGTAGGTGAGGGGTGTCCAACGTGTACACAATTTTCTCTTTCCCTTCTCCCCCTACCCCCTAAATAAAACTTCACGTGTTTACGGACGGGTGGGTGACAAAGCGGTGAGAACAGCGAAGGTCTTGGGTTGTGGATTCAGCTCTCCCTTCTGACTGACTTGATATTCTTTAGACGAGATATCTGTTTGTTTGTCTGGACTGGCTCACCATGACACAGTCACTGTTACGTTTCTTTGCCGTACATCATGTCCCAACCTGCGGGTGCTTCCACGAACTGGTGCACGTGACAAACGTACAAAAATAGACTCTAATTCACCACAGATTAATTGACTTTCTTCAGGAGTAAAAGTGGAGTGATTTTCTTTAAAGCTGTATTTTTCTGTGGAATCTGTTCCACGTGTCACTGTTATTTCATTCTACAGCAACGTCTATTGGTGTTTCGTTAGGTCTTGAATTTGAAGCCTTTTGTAATTTTATTGTCGATGCTATTTTTTCCATTTCGTTCAACTGAAACTTATTTAAATCAACAACTAATATGTCGGTTTTACTCTAAAGCCAATTTTTTCGACTTTGAATTCGAGGCTTAATTTTTGATAAGAATGGAGTCTTCAGAAATAAATGCGTTGTTACATTTGAAACAGTTTTGAGTATGATAAGAGACGGGACTAGGTGGACACATCCTCCAGAGTGGCATCGAACCGACTAACGTGCTAACGACTAACCTTGCTTTAACCACGTGGCTGCTCACTTACCCTTGTCTATGTGAGGTTTACCAGCAGGACGATTTACACACTGGCGTCTCAATGACTTTTCTTTTGAAGCTGTAAAGAGATGAGAGGATGAGTGTGTAGTGTGTTACAGCCAAGAGACCTAAGCTAATTTTTGAGGCTGTATGGGTTGTGGATGTTTGTGAAGGAGGGGGAATTAGTGGTATAAGAGATAGGGGAGTTTTAAAAAGAAGATGGCTTCTTTAGCATTACTTGCATCTCTCTCTCTCCCACTCGCACACACACACACAGACTCTTTCTCTCTCCACCCCTCTCTTCTTCCCTTCTCTTTCTGCCATGTGTTTTCCTACTCAGTAGTCATGTCACGGACCTGGCATTAGCATCTAGAGTTTTACACTATCTACGTCTGAATACACAAGCAGGCCACAACACTGTCTGCACGGGCTGTTAAATTAAAACTGCTAATAGTGCTTCAACTCCCGTAAAGGACAACAAGAGTGCAACATTTTCTCTTTATGGTTGGGATAAGTTCATTTTAAAATAATAATTCACAAAAATGAGCACATGATTAAGCTTAATTTTTAAAATATAATTAATCCTTTAAACACCTGTCACTAAAAGAAAATTACCCTCCTACAACGGAGAGCTCTGTTGTGTAAGTAGTATTTGTAACAGTGAGTGTGGTTCAGCTCAGCAAATGTATTCACGTCAAAAGAAGAAACATCGCTCAGGTTGTCGTTTCCAAGCAGTGATTTTTTTTTGGGGGGCCCAGGAAATAAAATGGCTGAATCCGAAATACAGCCCTACAGAGTTGAACTTTATTTAGAAGCTTCGATTAAAGTTTAAAAAAATTAAAAGGTCCAAACAGAATTCATTCAACAGACTGGTCAATAAATCTTCTCCATATCAAGATTTAATGGGCAGTAATCAGTCATTGCTGTCTACGTTGTATTATTATTTATTCTATTTTACTAAGGAGGCGCATTTGAGTTAATTTTTTCATGTGTATTCTTGTTAATAAAATATAAACACATTTCAAATGTGCGTTTTATAAACCTCTGTAATTTTTTTTTAGTACAAGCTAACTCCATCTGAATGTCGAAGAGTATATTCAGCAAAAGCACATTATGCCCTGGTTATTGAAAGTCCAAAACTTGCTTTTACTGTATGAGTGGCTGGATAACTGTTGATTTTGAAAGGTTTTGAAAAAAATTCTTGAGTGCGATGTGGAGACGGAATATATACAGGTCTCTGAACAAAGTTAACCCAAGTTTATTGCCATTATCTTTAGAATTTCCTAAACAAGTATAAACTAACTCCATCTGAGTGTCGAAGAGTATATTGAGCAACAACACATTATGCCCTGGTATGTTTTCTTTTACAGAGGATTAAATCTTTTATTTTCAGAATTCAGCTCATGCAGGCGAGGATATTTTTAGAAATATTATCCTTTCGTCACTTCCGTTTTTCTTGACAAATCCATTTGTGATTAAGAGGAAAACATTAATATAATATTTATCGTGTTCCTTCGTCATAAAACACCACCGAAATAGATACATAGAAACATCTCTTATGATCAATTTAGACAAAATTCTCATCAGCTCGAAATTTGGATTTTCAATCATTCCTGTTGTCTTTACTCCTCTCTTTCCACCGTTAAGCCAGTCTACAGACGTGCAATACACAGTGTTTTCCACATATACATAATAAATCTCCCATCGTTTCAAACTGTTTTGCTGTCGTCATCATGTATCCTACAACACTCAGGGTGCTTCTGAACTGACGTGTATGTTTTGCTTCCTGGTCTGTTAAAAGGACGATAAATAATCTTTTTCTGTTTAATTTTTAAAAATGTCTTTCACTTTCGGTGAGTATTGCGAAACAACTCCTAAAGTAAACCTCCCAACCCTCTTCCAATCCAGTCATGCCTCCGGGAATAATGGTTAATCACAGTCAAAAGAAAAAGAGTCTAGTGAGACGCACGTTGTGTTTATGTCGCCTTTTGATGTCGACAAATAAAAGTTTTGTACTTTTAGGGACATCCTTTTCAGCTTTTACAACACAAAACTACATAATGTTCATTTGGGCGTGACGACAAGTGCAGGGAATATGCAGACGAACTCCAACGGACGAAGTGTTCCTAACTTTTGAAAGCGAGCAACTCACTGACAAATAATCTGACGTCTTGTGTGACATTTTATTGACATATCTCAGCAGGACGTATTTCACAAACAGGGTCTCACGACACACAGGCAAACATGGCAATATTTTTAGTGCCGACTGTTAAAAAAAATTGTCCATCTCTTGACAGTGAACAGACAGGAAGATGTGGGTTCCACTCCATTTCTTATAACAGAAGGTCGCCGAGATGACACCGGCTTCCACCTGCACTGTCCCTGTGGAAAAAACATTAAAAGACCATGATAGCGTCAGGGTTGTCACTAAGGAATCTTCTAACTGTGATGATGATAATTACTGTTCATTAATACTTGTATTGCTGTTGCATAATGTTGCTTTGACGAAATAAAGGATAACTCTTGCTGGAATTGCTATAATTTAGAAAAAAGGTCTTCTCTCGTTTTTTTTCTGCATTTTTCTTTCATTATACCACACCGTGCATAATACTACACGGCAGTTTCAAGATGGCTGTATAGTACCCCTTTGGACAAGCTCAAGACGATTCACAGCTGGCATGTTATGACGTGAAAATAATGTGACGTCAGAACTAAATGACGTTACACCACGTCAAAGGTCAGCGTCTACACACAACACGAAGGTCATCCGCAGGCCAAATATCAAACGTGTCATACAATCCGGAATACACTCCATAACAAACACAGGTCTGAATAGCACATCCACAGACCCGCCAGTCCCACTGGAACGACGGATGAGCCCCCAACACATGCCAACGTTCACTGATCAAACGGACATGAACCTCAGTGAACAGAAATCTGCCTCTTCCAGCCAGTTAAGCGAGGGGACATCACTCTAATCCACTCAGCTTCCCAAATCTAAAGCTAAATCAACGCGTGATGAAGTTTAAGAAAAAGAACACGAGCTGAAGAAAAACAAATTCCTAAATTGTCTGACATCCAATCTGTTCTCTCTGACCTGTGTCTTGCTCTACGTGACCTACGTGAAGAGCTCAGCCTCTCAGACTAAGACACCCAATTGTCCTCCAAGAATGGAGGAGCGTTAAAAATGGAATTTAATGATCCAGATGTGTAGACAAACGTTAGACAGTTACCTCTATGACAGTAGCCCATCCGGACTACCTGGAATGGGGGGAAGTGACTAAACCAGCTTCTCTGTTGACATTTCTCTTTCAGGAACCTGTAAAGGAATACAAGTGAGCTAACTGAACATGAGATCAGTCACAAAGGTTAGTTAATGATAAGCTAGCTAAATAAAGGTTAGCTAGTGATAATGTGAGCTAAATATAGTTAAGTTCGTAAAATCTGCTCTTTTCTTCTTCCTCCTTCTCTTTTATTATTTTGCACCTTTCTTGTCATTTACAATCAATAGCTGAACGTAGTCTTATTAAAGAAAGCACCTAGTGCCATTATTACTAAGCTTACAAACTCCCAAGTGAACACTCACTGTGTGTGTGCGCACGCGTGCAGCAGTACAAGTGTACAGAAACAAAGATGAAGAGATAACAAGAAGCAGAGACTAGAAGCAATCTTGATGGCTTGCCTCTTGGTGTATCTCCTGATCGTCGGGTAGAGGCAGGTCCTCAGATCTTGCCCAATCGGACATGTGTTCAGTGTAATGTCTACACGGGTCCAGACCACGTGCTGCCCGAAACTGCAGGCGAGGAAGGTAGCGTCCCAGTAGATGTACAAAAGACAGTTTCCTGAAATATACCTGGGGTATGTAGCTGCGTATAAAAAATAAATGCTATTTCATACCTTTATTCAGGTCTGGCGAGGAGAACAGAAAAAAGGTCGTTCTTTAAAAAAAAACGATATGGTAGGCAGTGATGTGGGATGAGATGAGATGGAATGCTATGGCATGGTACAGCGCGGTATAATTTCTCTATGACGTCATCGATTCATTCATTCGTCTCCTGTTTTAAAAGAAAAACTCGAAGAAAAGTAGTTTTCTCTTCATTTTAATATGTACACAGCAAACCAGTGACTGGACACTGTACAATACACTATAACAGTGGAAGAAGGAAACAAAACTTAAACTTTGAAATTTTTAATTATTTATTTTTATGGTTGATGGCGACCTGCATGACATAGCTGATCGTTGATGATGTCGCCAGAAGTGGACATCCTGAGGCCTTACTTGCACAAGTCCTCGAAGGAGTTTCGCACTCTCAGTAAAATAAGCAAAATTGGTGGCCGACAGAAAAACAATGAACTGTGAAATCTATGGTTAATATTGAAAATGTGATTTGGATGAGTCTTTGGTGCTCCTGTCATCAGCATCCATTGAAACCCTGCAATGAAGAAATCGCCCACACACACACACACGCACACACACACACACACACGCGCACATACACGCGCGCGCGCACACACACACACACACTTCGTTTGACAAGAAAATAAAGCAAATCAACACATAATGCCTCCTGCCATCAGATCAGGGACACACAATAGAATCGCAGATGCTGTTTGGGCACAAGGTTCACTTCTCTCAGAAACAACGTAGAACGCATTAAGTAAACAGTAGCACTCCTACATAGGTGCGTCAGGCGCATTACATAGAAGGTGGATATAAAGACCAAAGTACACTTACCTGAGATTCTAGTCAAGAAACCGTCTACTAGAAACATATCCACACACAGATGTAACACCTGTGCTGCGTTTTTGATACTGAGAAAAAATACATAGCCTGTACAGAACCACCATCTACCTTTGGATCGGTGACAGCTGTGACTACCTTTGATGCTCCGTGAGGTGCGTCATGTAGTAAACAACCGGAAGCAGTCCTGCTCTCTCCTCACACACATCCCTGCTGCAGCAGACGACACAGCTGGCGAACGTTCGCTTTATGGACCGTTTAGTAAGCCGCGACCCACTTCGCTTACCTGGGGCGCCAGGAGGGAAATATGTAACTTCTTGTGCATTCATTTATTTGTTCTTTGCACACCAGGTATATGATTGGTTTTTTCAGGTATGTGATAAGATGACTGCGGGGAAGGTGTTTGCGAGGCATTTCTATTTTGATGGGTTAGGGTTTGTAATCGCCAGCCCTGACGCCTTAGGAGTCTTTTTATGTGAGTCGCCAAGTGCCACTACATCATTCGTGCGACATTAGTTCAAGTGTACTGCATCTGCAGCTTGAATTTTATGTCTACCTCTGTCTGAACAAGGGATTGATGTGTGAGCTGACTGTCACTGGTTCAGCCAGAAGGGTCATGTGACAGTCCTGACCAAACAAAAGGTTTGTAGTTTATTCCTTGTTACTCCTCGAGGAGCACATGGCCGTAAAAGGCTTGTATAACGGCACACAATCAGTTTATCTACAAGTCATATAAAGACATCTTGATAGCAATGTTCCCATGACTGCTTTCATTTGTTGGGCTGGGAGGACTGACTGGGGGGCTATGAAGCTGAGTGAATCTGACGGGGTGATCTGGAGGAAGACATCACATCTTGTAGAAGTAGTAGAAACATTGAACTTGTTTAATGGAAATAAAACGCTTATGAGAAACATACTTCTATTATACACTGTTAACTATTCCCACTATAATTCTCATTCTTGCTCTCTGTCTTTACTTCTCTTTTGTCGCTTATTCTGTTGTGTAGGGGTGGAAGGCCACTAGACAAAAACAGTAAGAGAAAGAACTCGGGACAAACAAAAGAAAAATCAGAAAGAAATTTCAATCTCTTTTAATGCGTACAAATAAATATTTGAAAATTATCCAACGAAATAAGCAACAACAACAGTTTTTGTAATCTCTGCTTCATGTGCTGTAAGATGAGAATCACTCGCCGTAGACTTGTATGCCGCACAGGACGAAATGTTCAATGACAGTCTCTCCTCTCCGGACAGCCAGACAGTGAGGTGACGTCTGACGGTGAGAGGCGGGTGTTGGCTTGTAGCATGTGATGTACATACCCAGAACATTGACATGCTGGAGGCTGGTTACCCACAGCACTGGGTCTCGCCATCATGCGCTGGGTCTCGAGATACCCAAAATATTGGATCTTCACTTTAGATTCTCGATCACGTGCCATGCATACTAAACAGTGAGAACATCGGGTATCTACACTAAGCGCTTGGTCGTTTGCTGAATCCACATTTCATCCTTACCTTAAAACTTTTGATCATGCGAAGCCACTCCAAGTCCACTATGGAACTCACGACATTTGACCCCTGCTTTTTTTTAATTAATGGCTAAAAAAATAATAAACTATGAAATAGTGTTGTCAGGCTCTATATCTGTTTTCGTTTAAAGCAATTTTTGCAGGTATTAATTAGAAAACCACAATACTTCCAATTAAGATTTCAAACGCTGAGACATCTCTCGCAGTGTGAAAATTACTCTGCTGCCCAAAACCAAACTTCCTGTCAGGTCCGACATTTGTCTAATGCGGCTTCATATCAACTTCTGATAGTCAGCGACTCGAAGACATTCCAACAGAGACAGAAAAAATGGCGGCCCCGACGTGCACGTCACAGCTGTGACCAGGGCTTGAGCGGGTCCGGCTGTGGCTCATCATCACACGTCATCAAGGGCAGCAGGTCTAGCAGAAGGCGCTCAACACGCTCGTATACCAGCACGGACAGCACTTTCCGGTACATCTTGCGCTGGTCGGTGACCTCAGAGTCTGCAGGAGGGATTTCGATAGTGCTGGTCATAGATGTAATGTCATCAGTCTCGTCCTTCTGGAGCTGCCTATGTGGACCCGAATTTCTATTTACATCGACCTTCGCAATCTGCTTCTTTTTAATGTTCAACAGCTTAGGAGGCAGACGTCGTTTCTCCACTTCTGGCGTCACCACTTCGACTTCGGTGGTGTTACTTCCAGTGCTCGGGGTCTCGCTGCCGAGCTTCTCCGTCCGCAGGTCCAGACGCATGTCGTGCCGCAGCCGCTGTGCGATGCCAGCCACGTCGTCTGCAGCCTGGCAGAGCATCGTCCGGCAAACGATGTGCTTGAAATTTCTCATATTCGACTGGTCTCGATAAAAGCTCATGTCACTCACCGCCTGGTTCAACTGCATAAGCATACTGTTCTTTACCTCCAACCTTTCGTCGAGGTCTCTTACCATCTTGTGAAGCCCCTTGACGGTGATGTTTCTTCGTTCCAATGGAAAATTGCCATCTAGCAGTGAATCTACCTCAGTCCTTTTTGGTACTTTGTGTGTCCTGGACGTCGTTTGAACATTCTTCGTGGACAACCGTACTCTTCTTGAATCTACTTCTTCTGCTATTCGGCTTCCGATGGAGGAGACTGTATAGATGCTCATTTTCCTCGCGAAATTAGCCTTCGACGTTTTCAACGTTTTGCAGGATTCCTCCTCTTTCTGCAGAATTCTTGGGTACTTGTCCAGAATGACATTTCTTACGCCCTCCACCACGTCCATCTCAATTGAGGGGCGCCGTACCTTCCTGTAGAGTTTCACAATGGTGAACATTGCGTGGCCGTGGTAGGAGAGGCCGGGGTTGGCCTTTTCGAACAGCTTCACGTCGTCCACCATGAAGATGTCATTGGTCACAGGGAAACGCTCACGAAGGATGGTTTTGTGATCACGATATGGCAGGTTCCTCAGTAGCTGGTCCCTATAATTGAAGACAATCCGCTTAATAGCGAGAACGTCCAGCTGGCGCTCCAGCTCCCTGCGTCGACAGTCGCTGTCGTCGTCAAGCAGGACTCTTGCCCACAGACTGATTGGAATGTCACTGCTTCCGCCAGGTCCCAAAGCAGGCACCGTCTTCAGGTGCCAGACTTCCCGCCAGAAACCTGGGTAGTCAGCGCAAAACTGCACCTTCAATATTACCTGCGAGAAGACAGCTCAAATTTACTTTCATGGTCTCTACTAACACCCCATGATCCGTTTGAAAGCGGTGTTCGTGTATGCTGTCGAACAATCACTGCGGTGAGCAAAGCATGTGAAACAGACATATCTCGCTTTCAAATTGTTTTAATGAGTTTAATAGACCTGTACCCTGTTTTCTTATAGACAGAATTTTTTAAGGATAATTTAGAACCGTGCTTGGCTATTTCACAATAGCCTACTTCCAGTCAACACCTTCCTGCTGCAAAAATAATGGAGCTCTCTCCCTTTCCATAACCATCACCTATTTACAATCTAAGCTTTCAAATCTGCACGGAAAACACACCTCTTCCTTGAACATTACTGTAGCCCTCTATTAGTGTTCTAAGTAATGTCTTTGTTTTGTAGAGAGTATGGGTCGAACAGCTCCCAGTACTGTCCCTTTCTCACGCCACCTGCGCACGTAATAGCCAGTCTTGAACTGCCCACCCGTGGCAACTGGCGAGTGGACCAACTGTTACACCAGAAGTTACGAAGTTGCCTCAGCCAGTTGGGGAGACCATGACCAGACAGGGAGCTGGGGTCGACCACGGGGGCTGAGAAAGGTCATGACGAGACAATGGGAAAAGGGTGGGTGATTGGTTCTGGAACGTTCAACGGAAGATTAGAATAAGCAGTGTAGCTTTACAGCTGAGGAAGGCTTTTCGATTGTGAAAGTTAGAGTGGAGAGACGGCAGGCAGCCGCCGAGTGAAACTCTGAATCAAATCTACGGTTATGTAGTAATGCCATCTTTGCTGTGTTCTTGTACGACTAGCCCACCCCTACGTAGCCATCAGGGACTGACATGTTGGTTATATTACTTTTATAACAGTCCACACAATTATAGTCCTTTTTCACACACACACACACACATACACACACTTTCCGCTGATTGATGCTTTCCTACTTGTCTTTCTCTACTGAATCACGATTTTCTCAGTTCTTGTTATTCGGTGCCTCTGTGTGTTTCCTATACTTGTCGTCAGTACTGTTGTTTATTCTTCCGTCCCTCGTATGCTGTCCTTTATTTTTCTAATCTGTTTCATTTTAACATGGTAAGTTAAAATAGCCTGACCTTTAAAACAAGAGAAAAACACAGGAAATGAGCTGGAACGCTTGTGTCAAGCTAGTTGCTACTTCAGTACCCAACAGTCCTTCTGTCTCAGCGCAAGCATCTTTCTATGACCCTAGTCCTTACAATAAATGCGACCAAACAAAAAACTGACAGGACATGCCGAACACGGGGCTCACACCCCCTCAGTCTGTCAATGTAGGTACCATATCACGTGATCATCGGCAAGTATAGTGTCAAAGGTGGCGCTTACCAAGTCATGCGGCAAGAGAATGCGGTCCGAGTAATTGAAAATGAAGTGCTCGGTAGAGTAGTGCTCCTTGTTGAAGTGGTTCGAGTGAACATCTTTGCCCCAGGCACACCGGATGACGGTGCTGCCCATGTTGGCCAGCCGGATTTCGTTGTACGCCCGCTCTCCCGCCCGGCAAATAAAGCCAACCTCCACGAGGTCCTGAAGCAGCATGCACACAGTGAATGTGAATGACCACAGACTACTATGTGTGTGTATCTGTGTGTTATTTTCGAGACTGGTAGTAATAAATTTGTCAACCCAACCAACCAGCTATACCTGCGTTAATATATTACAGTCATACCTGCTTTCTCTGATTGTCGACAAACGCTATTCAGAATATCTACGATCGTATCTTCAAACAAGAATTTTTGGGTTTGAGGTTGATGCTTTTTTGTTTTCTATTTTGCAATCTTTAGAAATCCTCTCACTAAAATAAATTATCTGTACTGCTTATTTGCTTCTACTGACTTAATACTGCGAAAAGTAGCCTGCTATTCATAAAGACGGATAACAGATATTATCCCCTACCTTCACCCAGTTCTCTAACTTCTGGCTAATACATCATCATCATTAAGGCATAAGAGCCCTTATTACAGGTTACCTCATGACGTACCTGTGGGCACTGCTCACCCCAGTGGTACATGGTGCCCTCCACCATCAGGCAGGCTGAGCTGTCGAGAGAGTCTGATGAAGCCTCATGCGGAGGGTTCTTTTCCTCAGTTTTCTTTTGGTCGTCGTCAAGTGAAAAGGTGACTAACGATGGGTGGGGAAGCCCTCCAGGTACCATATCAAGGGCTGCACCTTTAACCACAATTTTCTCGAGGTGCGCTAGGGCTCTTTTCTGATCCTGAAGCTCAAGAGCATAGCAGCATGACACCACACTGCAGCCGATCGGTTTGATAGTTGCCATCTACAGATGTCTTAACCTGATCTACAGTGAGAAAAAGAGGAAGTGTGTGTGTGTGTTTGTTTTGTGGAAGTGGAAGTTCGAATGAAGGTGTGAGTCTGGAGTTATCGCTGTTAAGCTTTTGAATATACTTGTGCCTAAGTTCACCCGTTACAGCTGTAAGGCGATAACCACTGATTAGCGACCTCTTCGTAGTCCCGCGTCCTTATTTGCCCCTTTTTCTCACCTGATGCCTCTTCTCGTTCCTTAAGCTGGTGGGCAGCATGTCATCGAGACGAGGCCGTGCGATAGTCAAAGGTGGCTTGTAGAACTTTCTTTCCGTCCATGTGGGAGTTGAGTCGATGGAAAACTCGGCGGGCCCGACCCTATGTGGCATCCAGAAGAAGGCGTCTGAATGATAGAACCTCTCCTGGTCTTTAACCTTGGGAAAGTCATGTTTTGGTCCGTGCGACCTGCCCCGATGGTTTTCTGGTGGCGGTAGAATGAGCGGTGTGCTGAGCAGCAGCTCGGCTGTAGGTCGGCCAATCTTCTTGGATATCCAGACCGTTTCCCTGGTTACGGATTTTAGCCTGTCCTCCCAGGCGTGGAGGGCGAGCTCCTGCTTTGCCAGCTCCCTGCGAGATGTGGCATTTTGGCACCACGGCTGCTGAGATATCTCCAGTTTTCTCCTCGTGAATCCACTGAAGGGTTCGTAGAGTGTCAATGGCTGCTTCTTCTCATCCACAGCGAGTTGCAGCCCCAAGGTGAACGGTTTGACCACCTCTACCGGTGGCTTGTAAGGTAAGGGACGTTTGACCAGCACGGATATGACGGGCAGCTTTGGGATCCTCCTGGCCAGCGCTTCGTCATATCTGGGGTCTTGGTCAAGGCTAGGTTTCGACAACAAGCGGCATTTCTTTTTTGGTAAGATTTTGGAGAAATCTTGGATTGACATCTTAGCTTCTACTACCGTTTCAGAATTCCTTTGTAAAGCGCTTTCCTTCTTCATTTCCTAATGCAAAGGTGAGATCTTTGTCAGAGTTGAGAGTCTGTTTCTACAGATATTCTCCTGTATTTTTTAACAGCCCAGTAAACGGTCGACAGGCAGGCCAAGCACTAGAGAGTATAAAGGTTACCGCTCCCCACCCCACGTGACAATCAAAATGACGTAGAATTTACTTGTCGTCATTAACATACAACGCCTTGCGTCATAGACATGCGTGTCAACAGGTAACATTGATGATCACTGAAGACAACGAGACTGAAATATAGACGGCGGTGAGAAGAGGTGTAGGAGGTCACTCAGGTCACGTAGTCATTTTCTTAAGACAACAGGTCGTGCATTAAAATGTAGACGATGCTGATAGCAGAGATTGCTCATCTCTCTCTATTCTTGTTATGTTGCTTATTTTACCCCTCGTAAATAAAGAATTGTAATCAACTGGATGCCGATAGTAAATGGTGAGCTAGACCGGTTGTGGCCACAATCGCAGGTAGCGCTCACCGATGTGGTCGATCGTGGGCTAGGGATGGGTAGCGGGGTAGGTCATATGTATTTCAGCGATGGGATGTGGTTAGTTTAATAAACGTCGGGGCAGGGTACATTTGTTTCTGGGAGTCCCCTAGTCAGATGGGTCTATAGCTTAGGGTAGATTATTTGGATTCTGGGCCTTTTCCCTCGTATTACAGAGGAGATGACATTCTCCGAGTGATTTTTCCAGTGTAGGCAGCAAGTCTAAGAAAAAGGGAGGGGGGCGTTCTGTTAGAACGCTCATCACTGCCTGCTGGCACTTGCGGTATGAAAAGAGTGTGGCGCAAGCATAAAGCTAATTCTCACAGACAAGCAAAGGAGTCTACAACAAGAGGTGCAAGGCAGCGGCTGGTAATGACAATATTTTATTAACGAGAGGTAAAATAAGAAAGAATTTTTTTTTTCATTTAGCCCTCGCCCTACGGGGAAAGAATAAACTAAGTAATTGAAGTAATTAAGTACTATAAGAAACCCACCGTGCAACCGGTCCAGCTTGTGGTCGTCTGCTGAGGACAGCTGAGAAATCATCGCTGCTGTTTGGAATCGTCGTTGTGGTCCATTGTCTGGGACAATTGTTAAGCTGCAGCGGCAGAGAAGGAATCCAGCAGTGGTGTTTGTGGTGCCAGATTACCTGTTATTAGCATTCGCGAGGTCGTTGTCGCTGGTGGCGTCGTCTCCGCTGTGCTGCTGTGCTGCTGCTATAAGGGGCGCAACTCGGGAAGAAACTTTCCGAAATCGGCGAGTTATCCCGAACATAATACGATGAAAAGATTTTTGTCGTCTGCATCAGTCGCTCAGAAATAAAAGTTTTCAACGAAGGTAAGTGTTTAATTTGCTAACTCATTCAAGCCACATTCATTTTCACTGTGTTGATGAGATGAAGCTGTTAGATTATAGCTGAAATAACTCAATCGACAGTGACCTACTTTCTTCAGTGTCGGCTCGATCACTACATCTCCGTGGACGGTCTGTGACTAGATTCTTGATAGCAACGGACATCGACAACTCAAAAAACAATATATTTTCTCTAGAAAAAGATTTGTTCTCCAATCATATATCAGTCACATATTCTGTAATTCTGGAATGGCGTAATCACCGGTTCCAAACTGGCCGGCACTTTTCAAGGCCATCGACCCCCTAACATGGCAGAACCGAACGACCAAAAGACTTTATTGCTAATTGATCTTTCCCGAAGCCAGGAAAACCCTATACAATTTTAAAATAGCATGCCATCACGATCGCCAACAAACAAGAGAGTCGTATCATTTTATAGCATGGAGTGGAAAGTTCCAAATTAAACGTTTCCATAAACGTCATTTACCTTAACTCTACAAATTTCAAAAACATCAGTTTGACTGAACATTGTCACTATTAGCCAAAGACATAGAATTATCCGATTTTGTCTGGCAATGTAACTTGCGAATAACTCAACTCGCAGTGAAATATTTGAGTAGTTGTTTGAATTAGATTTTGATCATTAATCTTTAGATCTGGTAGCATATATTTTTCTATGCATTTTCTGCATAATGTTTAAACTGGGAACTGGTGAAAATTGTTTAAATTGTTTAAATGCAGTAATTCAAATATGTAAGTGGATGTGTAGTGTTATTGTTTTCAGTGTTTATGCTGTCTCATGATTATTTCTTATATGTAGTAGACATATTATTGCACACTTTATATATTTTTTTCTTCATTGCAGTGGAGATGACAAAAGCGAAAATAAAGTGACTTCCAAATGGTTATAAAAGAAATTGAGGTCTTTTTGAAGTGGGAAGAGTTGGGCAGGGAGGGATGATCTTGTGAGAATAAAGTGTAAGTGGTATTCACTACTTGATGCTTTCCTGCGTCCATTCAGCAAAAACACAAGCAAGAGTTCATCAAATGGGGTGAGTAATCAACCATTTGATTTGTCCACTTGTTGCTGTTTAATAATCTCTGGTTTTAAAACCTCTGCTTTATAAGCATAGTCTAATGAAATATTTTTGAGAGGATTATAATGTATGCTCTGTGGCATGCAAACCAAAATGAAGACATGCATGTAAATTGAAAAATAAGACTAGAATGTAAGCTTGTATTAGATCATGGAAACATCAAATAGTGTTAAACATTTAGACATAGTGAAAAAAATACAGTGTGTAGGTTTTGCAAACATTTTTTGGAAAACGTGTATGTTTTCATTTTTCAAACAATTTTCATCAATAACTGATAGTAGTTTCATGCACAATAACCCATTTTCTTGGTAAAATGCAACGTATGAAAACTGCTAACTTCATTCTTGATTGAAATATATACTACGTACTACACTTTCATGTTAAATTCTAGTTATTCCATTTTATTAGACAATTCCTTGCAAACCATTGTAACACTATTATTATAGAAAGTAAAAGTAATTTCTAAAATGCTTCATTAAGTTTGCAGCTAAATCAACAAGTATGTTGCCACAAAAAGGCAAGGTAGGTTTACTTGGATAGGCTAGTAAACAAAATCCTGCAGTAGACCACATACAACTGCAAATGCTAAATAATGCACCAAATTGCTGTGCAGCACCAAGTAGAGCACATACAATTGCAAATGCCAAATAATGCACCATGTTTGTTCTGTTAAAGAAAAGGCTGAAAGACGAAAGATTATTTAGCTATTTGGTTAAACACGTTGAGTAGGTCTACCCATCTGAAAGCAAAAGAAAAAATTGATGAACTGTTATTTGAAGCAGCTCTTGAAGAAGGGATGATCCCATGAAAAATGTCAGGAAGATGTACTTTAGAAACCTACATTACCTACGATTGATGTCCCTTATCCTGCATAATACTTCATGCAATTTTTCGGTTTTTATTTGAGAAGTACAGTAAAAGGCTAGTTGAAGGAACTTAAAATTGGTATGACTTGAATATGAAATTATCTGGTAGCTTTGAAGACAGATAGAATGTGATCGATGGCGCTGATCTTGCGTAACTCTTAATAGGCAGACTGACAGACAGCTGTAACTTGTTTAGCAAGAGTCGTACCTGCAGTGACAATGAATCCCTGGTTCCTGACGGAGGACGCAAAGGTGATGTTGGTTTCGCCCACCTTGATATGACGTGGTGGACAAACGAGTGAAGATGGATTTATTCTTCTCGATCATAGCTATGCTTCTGCTTCTGTGACACTCATGTGCGAAGCCCTTTACATCTTTATTTTGGTTTGCATGCCACATGCAGAACGTAAATTTACCATTTTATAACATTCGATTTTTCTGTCCTGATGCCGGGTCGCTTTAATTAGTAGTTTATATGTATATTTGATTTCATAGCATCTGATTTTACACTAACCTAATTTTGCTTTTTCTCCTTTAATAATAATTTGATATTGTCTGTACGACTGTCTTGTTAAGTAATGTTAAAGTAGTGAGGTGTTTAAGCGAGGAGTGAGGACGTGCGAAATTCGCCGATTGGGGTCAAAAGGGTGAATGTCGGGTGTGGAGCGTGACCTTTCACAACGGGATATATCGGCTATATCGTCTTCATGTAGTTTTGTTATAATCATCATCATTCATTAAAAACAACGCATTATTTATATAGCGCATATCGAATCTAGGACGCGCTGCCATCTTCCACCATTATCATGTTAAACGGAAGCCAGCAAATATTTTAAAGCATAGTGTCAGCTTCACTCTCGGACTAATCTTTCGCTATGGAAACATAACGGCCAGGTGTAAAATATTACAAACATCTTCGAGCTAAAAACTGCAAAGTTAAGTTTTAAAAAAATTTTGCTCCAAAGAGTGTCTGTCTAGGGAGTGGAGAAGTTGTGCCGACTGGCGGCCGTTAAACTGCAGCACAGTACAGGATGACTAATCAGGTCATAGACTGAAGATGATGTAGTCGTGGGTACAAAACCCTAAAAGGTCTTAAAGGTCTAGAAGGCTGACATTCTTTTCCTAGTGACTAGAAAAAGCTCAGTGCAAGAGATATTGTAATCGAAGTAAAACTAGTCACGTCACTTTTGGAGACACATCCGCCTAATTAAAGTAACCCTAAATTATAGTTCCAGCACTCTTTAGCTTAAACCTGGACAACTGAGACCTATCCATGTAGAACTACTCGGAAATCCGCTCCCCCATTCTCCTGTAGTGTGTCTATGTTATGGCGTGTGTCCTGACACCAAATATTTTAACCGACGTTACTTGACGAGGGGATATGTAGGAGTGCATGGTGTTTTTCGCTCTACCCGATCACCAGAGACCATCGATATGCCACTTCTATCTCTCTAATTCTTTCTCTTTGTTTCTCTTAAGTCTCTCACTCTGTTGTGTTAAGGTGGGAAGCTACTTAGAAGCAGTGAGAGAAAGATCTTTTCGCATGGCATATCTAACTTAGGTTACCCATTCAAAACAATATCTGTAACAGTAGTAACCGTAGGAGCCAGCACATCGAACATTTGTTGCCATTTTATTTCATCACCCTCCAAAAAGTTCTCCCTGTCGAACATTAACAATCTTTAAATGTCGCTGGGTGGGAGAGCAATAAAAAGTGTAAAATTAATAAAGCGTAAAGTTTATAAATGTAGCTGTGTGGGCATCTGTGCGTATATGTCAGTGCACGTTTGCCCACAATTTTTTAAGGATTTTTAATTTTCTTTCTGCCTTTCTTATTTAAGATGCATTCGTCTTATCTCCCTTATTTCTCTTTCTCATCCATCTGTCTTTCGAGGGTTTTTTCATCTTAAACCTGTCTCACGCGTTCTTTTTTTTTTTTTTTACTCTTGCAGAACTTCCTCTCATGTCCGACATTATTGTGACTTCACATCAACTTCTAATAATCAACAGCTTTAAGACATTTCAGCGGAGACAAAACTAACGCACGTCACAGCTCTGGCCTGTGCTTGAGTGGGTCCAGCTGTGGCCGATCACACTTCATCAGGGGCAGCAGGTCTAGCAGAAGGCGCTCAACACGCTCGTACACCAGCACGGACAGCACTTTCCTGTATATCTCAACCGAGCTGGTGACCTCAGTAGCGCTGATCATAGGAATAATGTCCTTAGTCACGTCATTCAAGGAATGCTGGGAATGAATTGAGGGTCTATGCCCATTCACCTTCGACAACTTTTTGGTCCTAACGATCGACCGCCTTTGAGTCGGGCGTCGATGCACATCTTCTTTCTGATTTGGCACGTCCAGTTTCTCCCCTTTACTGGTGTGATGAACTGCCGTCAGCATCTTGACTCCATTGTCGGTACTTCCATTGCTCGAGGTGACTCGGCTGAAGTACTCCGTCCGCAGGCCCAGACGCATGTCGTGCCGCAGCCGCTGTGCGATGCCAGCCACGTCGTCTGCAGCCTGGCACAGCATCGTCCGGCAAACGATGTGCTTGAAATTATGCACATTTGGTTGATCTCGATGAAAGCTCATGTCACTCACCGCCTCGTTCAACTCCATAAGCATATGATCCTTTTCCTCCAACGTTTCGTCAAGACCCTCTACCATATTGTGAAGGTCCTTGACGGTGATGTTTCTTGGCTCCAGTGGGTCTTGGTCGGCAGGATTTCCCTCTAGCAGCTCATCTACCTCGGTCTTCCTTGATCCGTCGTGTGACCTGGACGGCCTTTTAACAACGATCACATCATACTTGAGTTCGCCTTTCTTTGACAGCTGGTCTCTTCTGGCTTGTCCCACGTTCATATTCCAGCCTACATTGGTTGATTGTACAGAGATCTTTTTTGATGAAAGGACTACCGGTATTTTTCCTTTCCCACTGGATTCTTCTGTTTTCTGAGGAGTTGTTGGCTGTCTCTCTAGCATGAAATTTTCTTTGTCGACCTCAGTCGTGGGGCGCCTTAACTCCCGTACCTTCCTGTAGACTTTCATAATGGTGAACATTGCGTGGCCATGGTAGGAGAGGCCGGGGTTGGCCTTTTCGAACAGCTCCACGTCGTCCACCACGAACATGTCCTCGGTCACAGGGGAGCGCTCACAGAGGATGGTTTTGTGATCGCCATATGGCAGGTTCCTCATTAGCTGATCATTGATGTTGGCGGCGATTCGATTGGCGACAAGAACGTCCAGCTGTTCCTCCAGCTCCCTGCTTCGACATTCGTTGTCGTCATAGACCAGGGCTCTTGCCCACAGACTGATGGGGATGTTACTGCTTCCGTCAGGTCCCAACGCTGGCTTCGTCTTCAAGTGCCAGACTTCCCGCCAGAAACCGGGGTAGTCAGCGTGGAACTGCACCTTCAATGTCACCTGCAAGAAGACAGTTTACACATTGTACTTTACTGAGCTGTTTAGATGCCACCAGGATCCTTTTGAGAGCAACATTCCGTATGCCATTTGTTTTTAATTACATGACTTCTTCAGTGATAATGAAATCGTTATGCTCGACGTTTTCACGATACCCTACGTTCAGTTAAATTTTCTACACCTTACTGCTGCAAATATATCAACCGCTTTTAGATGATCTTAGCGAAGACACGTCATCGCAGACATGGTGATGAGTAGTAGTAGTTACACTGTATTGTGAGTCTTCAATTTATACCACAGATACCGTTTCCCTCATTAAAATTTTTTTAGTCCTTTATATAGCATAATAAAAGTAATCTTATTATTTCTGCAACTTTTATATCACATGACTACAATACCTATGCAAGTATACTCTGGCATATTTGGTAATATCTGATCTAGAAATAACCAAATTTAAAATAAATATGACTTTAAACGACAGGAATTTAGTTTCAAAAAATTTGACCGGTTTTGAAATGTAAAATGTGAAATAGATCAAAACATCTTAACAAAAATAACATCAACAGTAACAATAAAATCTTTGTCGATTTGTTTAGTTTTTAGACGGTTAGTTAATGTAGCTTGACTTTCAAGACAAGAGAAAATCACACGACATTCGCAAGACATTATGTCGAACTAGTTGCTATTCCAGTACCCAACAGGTTATCTGTCTCAGCGCAAATATTTTTCTATGTTTTTTGTCCTTAGTATATGCGACCAACCCAAACACTAACAGGACATTCCGACCACAGCGCTCACACGCCCTCAGTCTTTCTGTAGGTATCATATCACGTGATCATATGCAAGTGTTAAAGGTGGCACTTACCTGGTCCAGCGGCAAGAGAATACGGTCCGAGGAATCGAAAATGAAGTGCTCGTTAAAGTAGTGCCCCTTGTTGAAGTGGTTCGAGTGAACATCTTTGCACCAGACATACTGGATGACGGTGCTGCCCATGTTGGCCAGCCGGATTTCGTTGTACGCCCGCTCTCCCGCCCGGCAAATAAAGCCAACCTCCACGAGGTCCTAGAGCAGCATGCACACAATGAATGTGAATGACCATAGACTCTCTCTCTCTCTCTCTCTGTGTTTCTACGGGTTTGTTTGTTTGTTTGTTTGTTTGTTTGTTTGTTTGTTTGTTTGTTTGTTTGTTTGTTTGTTTGTTTGTTTGTTTGTTGTGTGAGAGAGAAAGAGTAAGAGACAGAAAAGAAGAGATATTACAGAGACCGGTATTCTAGATTTTTCACATAACCTAACCCAATTATACAGCTCTAGCTTCAGCATTTTATGGTCTATCTGTTGTTTATTGATTACTTTCAATAGTTTTGATTATAATCTATTGACTAGTCCTCTTACACATCCTTCTCTGGCGATTTATACTACTATCCATCCTTACTGGTTGCTCCTTTATTCCTTTTTGCGTCTTCTAGGTTTGTCTCCGTGCTTGTTTCTTCTTCCGTCTTTCGTATGTTGTCCATATGACCTTTCTTAAGCGCTGAGAAATTACGCTTTTTCTTGAGAGTGATCATGCACTATATAATCACACGGTTACTGCTACCACCACCACCACCATTGACCAAAATCCATTTTCGGAACACGTACGATCACATGTTTCAACAAAAGATTTAAGGTTTTTGATAGTTTAGGTTTTCCTCTCGCCATCTTCGGAAAGCCTGTCACTAAAAAAGAAATCTCTATACTGCTTTTTTGCAACTACTGACTTAAATCGGAAAAATGTAACCTGCTACTTACAAAGACAGATAACAGAACATTATCCTCTACCCTCACCCTGTTCATTTCCCTGTCGTCTAGCTAATACATCATCATCATTAAGCCACAAGCGCCCTTATTACCTGTATGCACGGCTCACCCCAGTAGTACATCTTGCCCTCCACCATCAGGCAGGCTGTGCTGTGGACGGGGTCTGATATCGCCCCATGGGGAGACGGTATCTTTTCCGATGTTTCTCTGCGGTCGTCGTCAGGTAAGCATTGGGCGACTAACAATGGGCAGCGAAGCTGCGCTGCTGCACCTTTGACGACAATATTTTTGAGAGGCTTTCGGGCTCTTTCCTGATCCTGCAGCGCACAATGCAACACTGCAGCCGATTAGTCTGATAGGTGCCGCCTTTATGAAAACAAGTATCTAAAGCTGAGCGTGTGTGTGTGTGTGTTTTCAACACGTGGAAGTTCGAAGGTAGGTAAGAGTCTGGTTGTACCTGAGCTTTTGAATGTTAACCCGTTACACCTTTTGTGGCGATAACCAGTGATTAGCAACCTCTACTTAGTCCCGCGTCCTTATTTGCCCCCTTTTCTCACCTGATACCTCTTCTCGTTCCTTAAGGTGGAGGGCAGCATGTCATCGAGACGAGGCCGTGCGATAGTCATCGATGGCTTGTAGAACTTTTTCTCCGTCCACGTGGGACTTGTGTCGATGGCAAACTCGGCGGGCCCGACCCTTTGTGGCATCCAGAAGAAGGCGTCTGAATGATAGAACCTCTCCTGGTGTTTGACCTTGGGAAAGTCATGTTCTGGTCCGTGCGACCTGCCCTGGTGATCTTGTGGTGGCGGTAGAATGAGCGGTGTGCTGAACAGCAGCTCGGTTGTAGGTCGGCGAATCTTCTTGGATATCCAAGTCGTTTTCCTGGTTACGGATTTTAGCCTGTCCTCCCAGGCGTGGAGGGCGAGCTCCTGCTTTGCCAGCTCCCTTCGAAGTGTGGCATGTTGGCACCACGGCTTCTGCACCCTGTCCAGCTTAAGTGTCTCTACTTTGCTCCTCGTGAATTGACTTAAGGGTTCGTAGAGTGTCAATGGTTGCTTCTTCTCATCCACGGCGAGTTGCAGTCCCAAGGTGAACGGTCTGGCCACCGGTGGCTTGTGAGCAAAGGGACGTTTCACCAGCACGGGTATAACAGGGTCCGAGACGTGCCGCGTTCGTATCTTCTTGCTGGCCAGTCTCTCGTCATATCTGAGGTTGAAAGGATCAGGAGGAGGTTCGACCGGGATGTCCTCTGTGCTTTCTTCGGACTGCTCCAAGAAGGACAAGGCGCTTATCCTTCTGGGTAAGATTTTTGAGAGGCTTTTTTCCAGCAGCTTACTTTCTACTACTAGTTTAACATTCTTTTTAAAAGCGCTTTCCTTCTTCATTTCCTTCTGCAAAAGTGAGATTTTCTTCGTGAGAGTTTTCTATAGATTTACTTCTGTATTTTTCTAACATCTAAGCTAACGGTCGTCATGCAGACAGGCAAAGGACGAAAGAGTGTAAAGGTTACCGCTCCCCACCCCACGTGACAATCAGAATGACGTAAAATTTACTTGTCGTCATCAACATAATATGTATTGCGTCAGAGACGTCAGCCCATAATCGTCAACATGTGATATTGATGATCACTGATGACAACGAGACTGAGACAGAGATTGCTGTTAGATGGGGTGTAAGAGGTCACTAAGGTCAGGTAGTCATGTTTTCAAGACAGCAGGTCGTGCATTGAAAAGTAGCCTGTAAAACTGCATTCCTTCATGCTCACATAGCACTTATTCATCCAGTCTATGCCAGTTTAGGACCTACAACCGCCTGTTGGGCCGCACAAACAGCCTGCATCTGCCCACGGCCGTTGCACCGGTTTTACTGCCTGAGGCCTTCAGACTCTTGGCATCTGGGCTAAACTTCATCACCTGTGCACCTTTAGCTCTTGCTAACCAAGTCGACGATATGGCAAGCCCAAAGTGCGTCTTTGCTTCCTTTCAGTTTATCTCGAAAAGTGAACTTAGGACCATGATACTACAGCCAAAACCCTCAACTTTGCCGCTGGACCCAGTTCCCACCCCACTACTGGTAGACTGTCTTGACATCCTGCTCCCTACCCTCACAGAAACAGTAAATGATAGATAGCTTGTCCTCTAGCACTTTCCCACATACGTTCTGTAGAGGGCCGGTGAGCCGGCGTTTGTTGATAGTTTTTGGTGGGACCATTCTGTGGCATCGTGAAAGAGGATACAAGGCAGTGATTGGCTAGGGTTAAAGCTCTAAATCGCTCCGACCGTGCAGGAGCATCGCGGAAAGTTTAGTCTTGCGATAAGTTTTCACGAACAGAGCTGAGACGAGACGGAGAATTTGTCACAACTACAGTGAGCGGCTCAGGGTTCAGATCTCGTCTCGGGACACTCTCTGTATGTGACACCTGTCCGCAAGGCTGGGTATCGGGGGTTTTCTCTGAGTACTGTGGTTTCCATCCCCCTCCCTCTCCAGCATAGTGCCAAATCGCCGCAAGGTGGAAGCACTAAATAAACCAACCAAGAGACAGAGAGAACAGACGTCGGGGGATAAGAGAAGTCGAGAAGAGACAGCCCTGAATTTTAACGCCTCTGACGACGCAACTTACTACTTCCTACTCTAATCCAATCTCACTCCATATCTGATCAGTTTTATGCTGACGACACAGCTGTATACCAGCCGTTCTCCCTCTGACACACACACTGCTATCCAGAGAATCAAAGATTGTATTTCTGAAATTAAACAATGGATGAGTTAAAACTAAATGAAAAAAAAGACAGAAGCTTTTATTTTTTCAAGAGAGCCTGAGTTTATCCTTCACTACCTGTCTTTGTGCGGGTAAGCGATGCTGACCTTTCCATTTGTTGCTTCGACACGTGACTTAGGTTACATGATGTCTGCTGACATGTCTCTTGATGAACAAGTTTCTCACAAAACGTGTGTGCAGCTCAAGTAGGAGAAACAGCCTACTGTTAAAATAGAGGAGTGGGAAGCACATTGTCGTACTGTGTTCAGTTGCCAGTCACATGCTGTGAGTGAACAGACGACACAGCACATGGAGACAAATAGAAATCCTTGACCTTGACAGACCGATCTCTGAACACGAAGTCACCGAGGTTCTACGCAAACTGAAAGGTGGTAAAGCAGCAGGACTGGATGAAGTGCTGGCCGAATAACTAAAATATGCTTGGGGCTGTATGTAGTTCCTTTCTTGACCGAGTATTTTAACAAACTATTTGACCAGCAATACTTTCCGGTCACTCAGCAATCGTTCCTATCCACAAACAAGATGACATCAGCATCCCGACTAAGTACTGACCAGTGTCGTTACTCAGTGTCATAAGTAAGCCTTTCACCTCCATACTCAATAAGAGACTGAGTGGGAAAAAAATTATGCGAAGAGCAGGCTGGCTTCAGACAAGGTTACTGAACAATAGATCACGTGTACACTGTAGTATCAATCATCCAAAGGTGTTATAAAGAGAACTATACGTGATACTTCGTTTTAAAGAGCGTTTTAAAAACATTTACGTGTTGTAAATGTTAAGAGTTATAGGTTTTATTTTCTTGAAATAAAACCAAATCAAAGATTGTAAACTGTATGGGGCAGAGAATTCACAAATCGGGAAAAAGGTCAAAAGTTAGAAATTAAGAAAAAAACAAAATTTACACAATATAGACAAAGATAAAGTACGAAACAAGCATATACTTTATTAGACTACACATTAGAATTTATATATTACTTACTGGTTCTTTTTTCTCATTTTCTGTTGTTTGAGTACAAATCCATGTTGAATTGAGTAACCGGCAACGAACATCAACATGGCGCTAGGTCGGCCAAAACTTCGCCTACTTTCAAACATAACAAAATACTTGATTGGTTGACTTTTTCAGCTGTTAGAGGGAAGCGCTCCATAGAGGAACAATTCCTAAAGTTTTCAGTTTTTCCTCCTTTATGTATTCGTTTATTTACAGTTACAAGTTTAGAGTCTACTGTGGTTACAGCGGTGCATCCACCACGGATGGATGATAGGCGTACTGGAAAAGGCCGCTGTCCTCAGCGAGCTAATGATACGCAGTAATTGGATTGCTCTCTCTCTCTTCAAGACGAGTTTAAAATACTCCGATAGTGTTCTGTAGAACAGCATTCGTTAGAAATTAGCAGCCCGTAACATTCTAATACAGGGACAAAGATAACAAATAACACGGCTGACATTTCTGATGGAGTCGTTCGAGAGCACCGGAGGCGGCTGCCTTCAAAGGAAAGGCTACTAGTAAAGTTTTATTGTGAGCTAATTCAAACAGCTTTACTTAACGCAATAAATTTGGTAAGTGAACGCCATTATGTACTCAATTCATGTCCATTCATTGCAAGGTTTTTTTTTTTACCCCGCTGCCACATAGAATTTTGAGACCGGTCCATAAGCAGAAGACTTTGCCCACCCCTACTACTCGGCTATCCGCTCTCCCCTCTCTCCTGTTGTGTGTCTATATTATGGCGCGTGCCCTGGATGCCATTTGAAGAAGGCGGCGCGACTGGCAGCTTCTACAATATTTATCTGTGTGCATTTCTGTGGTGTATGAGTCTCATTTTGTTCTGGCTATTGTTATTTTATGTGTTAATGGTTGTTGCTAGTTTTATATTTAGTCCACCTCTGACTGTGAGACGTTGAATGTGAATCAGCCAGAAGACCATGTGACAGTCCTGACCAGAGAAGAGGCTTGATGACGCCACACAATCAGTTCAGCAACAAACTTGTATTACTGGACTGCTGGCAGACGATTTTTTCCAGTTAACTCCAAAAGCGAGGCATTAGGCTATAAAGCTTCCGGTTTAGTCACATTCTTTGTTTAGGCTCGCCGAGACTAAGAGCGGAAAATTTCGCAAGAGGCTAAGCGGTGGTCTTGGCAGACAGACATCAATCCACCAATACACGTCCATGATTTAGCTACAAGTCCCGACATATAAAGATAATGATGTTCTCATGACTACTTTTATTTGCTGGGCTGCTTTGGTGTACTTTTGGAGGACTGATTGGGGGCTGTGAGACTGAGTAGGAATCTGACAGTGATCTGGAGGAAGACATCATATATTTTAGTAGTTGTTGTAGTAGAAACATTGAATTGGTTTAGAGGTAATAAAATGTTTATGAGAAACATACTTCTATTCGTTCACTGTTAACTATTCCTACAGTCATTCTGTCACAACTCCTATGCCTGTTATATCCAAATAATTAACTTGTAGAAGTGACCAGATATGTTAATATTTTTGACGAGGGGGTATGTAGAAGCGCATGCTGTTTTTCGCTCGTCCCGAACAACAGAGACCATCGGTATGCCACTACTATCTCTCTAATTCTTTCTCTTTGTTTCTCTTATGTCGCTCGCTCTATTATTTTAGGGTGTCAGGTCACTAGACAGAAGCAGTGACAGAAAGATCTTTTCGTATCACATGTCTAAATCTTAACTTAGGCTACCCATTCAAAACAATATCTGTAACAGTAGTAACCGTAGGAGCAAGCGCATCGAACATTTGTTGCCATTTTATTTCATCACCGTCCAAACAGTTCTCCCCGTCGGACATTAACAATCTTTAAATGTCGCTGGGTGGGAGGACAGGAAAAAGTGTAAACGTTTATAAATGTAGCTGTGTGGGCATCTGTGCGTATATGTCAGTCCACGCATACCCTCAATTTGTTAGGGTGTTTGTTTGTTTGTTTTGGGAGGGGGGATGGCAAGAGTTGGTTTGTTTATTTGTTGTTTTTTTGGGGGGACTTTACTTTTCGTATTTAGGATGTTTCAATCTCTTTATCTCCCTTCTCTCTTTCTCATCCATCTTTCCTGTTCTTTATCTTAAACCGATCTCTATTCTTTACTGTTAGCGAAGTTCCTATCAGGTCCGACGTTAGTCTATTGAGACTTCACATCAACTTCTGATAGTCAACGGTTCAAAGCATTCCAGCGTAGACAAAACTAACGCACGTCACAGCTCTGGCCTGGGCTTGAGCGGGTCCAGCTGTGGCTGATCACACGTCATCAGGGGCAGCAGGTCTAGCAGAAGGCGCTCAACACGCTCGTATACCAGCTCGTACAGCACTTTCCGGTACATCTCGTGCGAGCCGGTGACCACGCTCTTTGTCCGCTCGATTTCGCGAGTGCTGGTCATAAGAGTAATGTCGTCAGTCTCGTCACTTATGGACTTCCTGTGTTGGTCCTCGCTGATCAATGATGATATGGGCTCAGACGTCCACGTGAAATGCTTGGCCCTAACTGTCGACACTGTTTGCGGGGTCGACATAGGTGGATGACGCGTTTCTTCTTTCTGATTTGGCCCGTACAGTTTCTCCCCTTTGCTGGTGGGATGACCTGCCGTCACTATCTTGAAGCCTCTGTCACTTTCCGGACGCAGATTGAGACGCATGTCGCGCCGCAGCCGCTGCGCGATGCCAGCCACGTCGTCTGCAGCCTGGCACAGCGCCGTCCGGCAAACGATGTGCTTGAAATTATGCACATTCGGTTGATCTCGATGAAAGCTCATGTCACTCACCGCCTCGTTCAACTCCATAAGCATACTGCCCTTTTCTTCCATCCTTTCGTCAAGACCCGCTATCATTTTGTGAAGGCCCTTGACGGTGATGGTTCTTCGCTCCAATGGGTCTTGGTCGGCAGGTTTTCCCTCTAGCAGCTCGTCTACCTCGGTCTTTCTCGATCCGTTGATTTTCCTCGACGGCATTTGAACATCGATCACATCATTCTTGAGTTCACCTTTCTTTGACAGCTTGAGTTTTCTGGCATCTGTATATTCCATGTGGCAGCTTACATTGACCGCGTCTGCAGATATACTCGTCCTGTTTGAAAAAGGGGATCCCTGCATTTTTTCTCTCTCGTTCGATTCTTCTGTTTTATGAGGACTTGTTGGCTGCGTCTTTAGTAAAAATTGTTCTAAGTCGTCCACCAGGTCGATCGCAATCGTGGGGCGCCTTAACTCCCGTACCTTCCTGTAGACTTTCACAATGGTGAACATTGCGTGGCCATGGTAGGAGAGGCTGGGGTTGGCCTTTTCGAACAGCTCCACGTCGTCCACCACGAACATGTCCTCGGTCACAGGGAAGCGCTCACAGAGGATGGTTTTGTAATCACGATGTGGCAGGTTCCTCAGTAGCTGATCATTGATATTGGCGGCGATTCGATTGGCGACAAGAACGTCCAGCTGTTCTTCCAGCTCCCTGCATCGACGGTCGTTGTCGTCAGAGACCAGGGCTCTTGCCCACAGACTGATGGGGATGTTACTGCTTCCGTCAGGTCCCAACGCTGGCTTCGTCTTCAAGTGCCAGACTTCCCGCCAGAAACCGGGGTAGTCAGCGTGGAACTGCACCTTCAATGTCACCTGCAAGAAGACAGTTTACACATTGTACTTTACTGAGCTGCTTAGATGCCACCAGGATCCTTTTGAGAGCAACATTCCGTGTGCCATTTGTTTTTAATTACATGACTTCTTCAGTGATAATGAAATCGTTATGCTCGACTATTTCACGATAGCCTAAGTTCAGTTAAATGATGATCTTATTGAAGTCATGGTGATGATTAGTAGCAGTTGCATTGTCTTGTGAGTCTTCCATTTAAACCACATATATTGTTTTGCCTCATTAAACCTTGTCAGTCCTTTTTATGGCATAATAAAAGAAATCTGATTATTTCAACAACTTTTCTATCACATGACTACACTATGTAAGTATGCTCTGACGTATTTGGTAATATCCGATCTAAAAAAGCAAAAAATAAATAAAATATGGCTTTAAACGACAGCAATTTGGTTTTTAAAAATTCGATCTTTGAAATATTAAATGTGTTCAGTTTAGTCGAGGAGCATAGGGCTGCAACAACACCTTGCCAGCGGACCCGGTTTTGGGCAGCAACCCTCAGTTGTACCCATGTGGTTCCAACGTCCTTTGCCTCGCTCTCTACTGTTCTTTTCCAAGTCTGCTTTGGTCTCCCAACTCTCCTCTTCCCCTGAGGATTCCAGTCAAGTGCCTGAAGTATGGCACTTAGTTCAGCTGTGAATAGTGAAATATGATTTGGGAATCTGCTGAAAATGATAATGTCGTCAGGACAAGTGTTAAAGGTGGCTCTTACCTGGTCCAGCGGCAAGAGAATACGGTCCGAGGAATCGAAAAGGAAGAGATTGCCACGGTAGTGCCCCTTGTTGAAGTGGTTCGAGTGAACGGTTTTGCACCAGACACACCGGATGACGGTCCTGCTCATGTTGGCCAGCCGGATTTCGTTGTACATCTTCTCTCCCACCCGGCAAACAAAGCCAACCTCCACGAGGTCCTGAAGAAGCATACACACAGTGAATGTGAATGACCACAGACTATGTGTGTGTAAGAGAAAAGAAGAGATATTACCGAGACCGGTATTCTAGATTTTTCACATAACCTAACCCAACTTCTCTAGCTTCAGCATTTTATGGTCAATCTGTTGTCTGTTGATTAGTTTCAATAGTTTTGATTTTAATCTTTTGACTAGTCCGATTGCTCGTCCTTCTCTGCCGATTTATGCTACTCTTCATCCTTGCTGTTTGCTCCTTTGTTTCTCTTTGCGTCTTCTAGCTTTGTCTCCGTGGATTTTCTTCTTCCGTCTTTCGTATGTTGTCCATAATATCTCCTTGTCATAAGCGCTAAAAGATATGCTTTTTCGTGAACGTGATCATGCGCTATATAATCAATTATTACTACAATTATCAACGATTATTACTACTACTATTACTAGTGACAAAAACAGTATTCAAAACACCTACGATCGCATGTTTAAACAACAGTTTTAAGGGGGTTTTTTGGTTTAGTTTTTCCTCTCGCCATCTTCCGAAAGACTGTCACTAAAATATTCTCTGTACTGCTTTTTTGCTACTTACAGACTTAATGCGGAAAAGAGTAACCTGCTACTCACAAAGATAGATAACAGACATTATCCCCTATCCTCACCCTGTTCAGTTCCCTGTCGTCTGGCTAATACATCATCATTAAGCCACAAGCTCCCTTACTACAAGTTACCACACACCGTACCTGTGGGCACGGCTCACCCCAGTAGTACATCTTGCCCTCCACCATCAAACAGGCTTTGCTGTGGACGACGTCTGATGGCACCCTATGGAGAAAAGTTAACCTTCTCGAGAACTTTCTTTTGCCGTGGTCGTCGTGAGGTGAAAGAACGACTGACGATGGCCAGTGAAGCTGCACTGCTGCACCTTTGACGGCAATTTTCTCGAGGGGCGCTCGGACTCTTTCCTGATCCTGCAGCGCAAGATGCAACACTGCAGCTGATTAGTCTGATGGGTGCTGTCTTTATGAAAACAGGTATCTAAAGCTATGCGTGTGTGTGTGTTTGTGAAAATTCTCAAACATTACTTTTAGGACGTTGAAGCTCGGAGGATACGGGCGTTGGGGTAATAGATGTACCTGAACTTGTGATTGTACTTGTGTGTGTGTGTGCGCGCGAGAGGCGGAGGGGTGAATGTCAAAGAGAGGAGATGCGCACAAATAGTAGAACAGGATGTCGACAGAATAAATACGTGATCATATTTGTAACAGTTGTGGATAGGATAGATATGGAATAGCGACAATAGCAATAGGGACTTGAATAGAGATGAATAGAGGGGTGCAAACAATTGTTTCCAAAGGCTAGGTTAAGTTCGGTACAAGAAATTGTTTTCCCACCCACTCCCATGCACACACAGTATCTGTGTAAAACGTGACGCTATAATTTTTATCTCGTTGGGGGTACCTGTAGGCGTTTATTTCAAGAGCGGAAGACAGATATTCACTCAGATTTTGGAAAATAGTTTCATTTAGTTTTTACCCGGTTGTTACAGAACAAGACCTTCAACCGGGCGCTGACAAGGCAGGCGTGCACGTTCTCAGAACACTCGTCACTCGTATCATAAATTCCTGTAAGCCTGAAATCCTAAGTTGGTATTGGGCACCTATAATACCATTAACAACAGTAATTCACTAGGACTGTTTCGCGGTCACCAGCGACCTCTACGTAGTCCCGCGTCCTTATTTGCCCCCTTTTCTCACCTGATACCTCCTCTCGTTCCTTAAGCTGGTGGGCAGCATGTCATCGAGATGCGGCCGTGCGATAGTCAACGGCGGCTTGTAGAACTTTTTCTCCGTCCACGTGGGAGTTGAGTCGATGGCAAACTCGGCGGACCCGACCCTACCTGGCATCCAGAAGAAGGCGTCTGAATGATAGAACCTCTCCTGGTGTTTGAGCTTGGGAAAGTCATGTTCTGGTCCATGCGACATGCCCCGATGGTTTTCTGTTGGCGGTAGATGCAGCGGTATGCTCAGCAGCAGCTTGCCTGCAGGTCGGCCAATCTCCTTGGATATCCAGGCCGTTTTCCTGGCTGATGATTCCAAGCTATTCTCCCAGGCTTGGAGGGCGTGCTCCTGCTTTGACAATTGCCTGCGAAGTGTGGCATTTTGACACCAAGGCTGTTGCACCTTGAGTGTCTCCACTTTGCCTCTCGTGAATCGACTGAAGGGTTTGTAGAGTTCCAATGGCTGCTTCTTCTCATCCACGGGGAGTTGCAGCCCCAAGGTGAACGGTTTGGCCACCTCTACCGGTGGCTGGTAAGCTAAGTGATGTTTGACCAGCACGGATACGACTGGGTCCCAGACGTGCAGCGTTGGGATCTTCCTGATGGCCAGCGCCTCGTCATATCTGAGGTCTTTAAAAAGATCAGGTGGAGGCTCGACAGGGATGACCTCCGTGCCATCTTCGGTCTGTTCCGATGGTTTGGGCGATTTTTCTTTCAGCAACTTGGCGTCTGCGACAACTTCATGACTCCTTTGTAAGGTGGTCTCCTTCTTTATTTCCTTCTGCAAAAACGTGCCCTTCTTCGCCAGAGTTGAGAGTCTGTTTCTACAGATGTACTTCTGTATTTTTCTTACAGCTCAGTAAACGGTCGTCGTGCAGACAGGCCAAGCACCAAAGAGTGTAAAGGTTACCGCTCCTCACGTGAGTCAGAATGACGTAGAATTTACTTGTCGTCATCAACATAATACGTCTTGCGTCACTGACGTCAGCACATAATCATCACGTGACATTAATGATCACCGATGACAGCGAGGCTGAGAGAACGATGGACGTAGGATAAGGTGTAGAGTTCGCTTAGATCAGATAGTCATTTTCTAAAGACAGCGGATCGTGCATTAAAATGTAGCCATTGCTCGGAAGATACTTAAATATTTTTTTAGGGAGTGGGTGGATTTTGTTTTATTTCACTTTACTGAGTTTTTATACCATTGTGTGTTGTGCAGGTAGCTTTAAGATGTAACCACTGACCCAGTATTGCTGTCATAGATCAGAGGCGAAATATCCATTCTCTATGATGAACAAATTCCGCCCTTAACCCCTGTTTAGCCCGACTCACTGGATTGATTGGACATGGAGGTGATTTCTACTTACAAGTCTCGGCTAATTGTTTACTTTTTCAAAACATTGAAAATAGTTTTAAACAGTGCATAACATTTTAATTTGGTGCACTGTATCCAAACTTACATTTATAAATTATTTGAAAGCAGCATGCATAATTGTATATCATAAAATAAGGTAAATTTGTCTACAAATTGTTAAAATGTGTATTTAACAGCTGCTTTTTTTTTTTTTTTGAAAAATTCATAGCATTGTCTGAAATATAAACACAAAAGACTGAAAAGCCACCCTGTTTTACAACTTTGTGAAATTCAATGCCCTCTAGTCTCTCATAAAAAGAGTATATGCATATACATTTAAATGTGCATAAACACATAAATGAAATGTAGATTTGTCCAGCTGTCTCACCTTTCATGCTTCTGGTGACTGAATCCAACATTTATCTCACACTAATCTGTACAATACAATGATGTTAAACGCCTTCTCCTTGTATCAGTGCTGACATACCAATTTCAAAAGCAAATGTTTGCTGCTGACCAACATCATGGCTTTTGTGTCCTGTTCTTCGTTTGGCCATCTTTGGATTTTTTATTTTACAGGGGTGGTCCAGTCGCACAACAGTTAACGCCTGTCACCAATAGAGTAAAGGCTGGCTGTTCTGGGTTCAGTTTTCATGTCGGGCATGCTGTTCCTTCTCTGCATGTGGCATTTGATTATAGGGCTGGCTGCCTTTCCGTGATGTAGTCTTAGTTACCGGCTTAGCGTAAAACATCAATTCCCTCCATCCCCTTGACTTTACAGGATTATGAGCCTCTTTCACTGACAACTTTTCTGGCAATGTGAAACATGCTGTTGTGCATTTTCTGATTTACAAACTATGTATTTTACTACATCTTCTGTAACTAGATTCTGGATCTGTGTGCCTCAACAATGATATCTGATGATGGATGCATTTCATTTCATCCTGCATCTTGCTCTATGTGTGTTTCTCAACTGATGTCATGTTCAGTGCCAGAATTGTGCTCTTTTCTCAACTGTTTTGCTCTTATACTTCAAGTGCAGTAATCCCACTAATCCTTCTTTTTACTAGACTGAAATTCAAGACATTGCTTATACCAACACTTAATTTGTGAAGGTCAACTTCACAGGAAAGTCCAGTTCTGGCAGGAAGTGAACGTAAATATTGACAAGAACTATTCAGATCATGTTGCTTGTGATGTTAGAGTTACGGATGCCTCTAAAGCCTACATCATGCAGATTTCTATGACCAATGTGGTTCTTAATCCTTGTGTCCACAGTAGCTGTGTACCTGGAGCAAACTTCCCAGACGTGCCTTCATCCTTGGAGAAGTGTCACCTTTGACATCTATATGTGACTATTCCGTCAGCCGTGAAGGTTCAACTGTAGAGCACATACATGCTGATGGCATTCATCCTATTTTCAACATGAGTAGCTACACTAAAAGGGCTCACAATCAACTGTTTGCTTTTGAGACCAACTGTGTGTTTTCTTTTAGTACAGCACCTTGAGCCTGCCTTTGATGGTAGGGTAAAGCACTCTATAAATCAACTTTATTATTATTTTTTAAATTTCCTACACAAAAATAATTAACCAATTTAACAAACTACTACATTCCAAAACAGAATACATTTTCTATTGCATTATATACCTTGAAATCTTTCTTATATGATGTCCGAGTTGATTTAAACAGATGAACATGAATTCCTCTATGACCAGTTAGGGGAAGCAGACAGCCAACTGGTTTGAGTGCTGGCGACCAAACTGAGAGGCACGCATGTAGTGCAACAAACTTCCCCCAGTCAACCCAGCCATAGGAAAGGATACCTGACTCCATAGAGGGCTAGGAAAGGTAAGTCAGCAAAGGAGAGGAGATGGGCACTGCTCTCAGGTAAAGCTGGTCCCAAGAAAAGTGTGGTTTCACCTCACCTACCTAGATGACCTTTACCCTTTTTTTTTTATCACCAGTTATGTTTTGCGGTGACACTGTGGCACAACAGCACCCGTCTCCATGACAGCAAAGAATCCTGTGTCCATATCTCAGCTCTGAATGTGACACCTGTTTACAGGGCTGACCCATCAATGGTTTTCTGTGAGTACTCCGGTTTCCTCAACCCTGTGTGTATGTTGTTTTTTTGTGTGTGTGATGTTCTAACAATGTAACCAACATGACTGAAATTGTAGCACACTGGCACAACGTATCAACTGCCATCATGCAATCTTTTGTCACTGCTTGTTAGTGCAATAGCAGTCAAAGTCATGCGATAAATACCCTAAGAGCAATCAACTGATTTATCTATACTAAAAGGCTTGAAAAATAGCAGTATGTGTCATGGGCTACATTAAGGGAAGGCAGACTGCCACACGGACTACCAAATGACTTGCTCAAGAGATTTCTCACTTATTTCAATCACTGTCACAATGGAACCGAGTCCCACAATATATATACAGCAAATTTTATGCAAAATCTCCTGTATGAAGATTAAAGCAAGCTATACTAGAATATAAATAGTAAAATAAAGTGACTATTATCACTAAGATTTAATGTATCTCACAATGTCAGATGGATCTATTATGCTTCTGTATATCTACAGTTCTTGGTTTAAAATGTTGCAATGGTTCTGAAGGAAAATAGATTAATATTTTGGATTAAAATAAATAATGTGGTTACATCAATTTTCTTAAGCATAAGAGTATGCACTAAGTCCAAGTATATAAATTCACTCTTTCCAAATAAATTAACACCATGGCACAATATGTGTGCATACTTACAGACACACTCTCACTCTCTCTGACACACATGCAAAGCATGCCACATTATTGGGTTTCACTGTCTCCTCATCTTGATGCCATACATCAAACCTTGCGGAACAGATTATATCATTTTACATCAAGCAAGAATACAAAAATTACCAAAATGAACTTCTTTGTGTAATTATTTCCCATGCTATTCTGTTCGACAATCCTCGCCTTCATTACCATCAGACAAAATTTAACTCCTAAGGCTGAATCTGAGACTTCTGTGTACAGTAACGCAATGATATATCGTTAATCCCTGAGAAAACAATGGCATGATTCCCATCATAAACTCCAAACCAAAATAATGTTTTCTAAAGGTAATGAACTCCACACCCTGCCTTGAAATAGGCGTCAATTGTTGACAATGAGTTTATTACTTGTGAGCGTAATTGAATTGGTTGGCGAATTTGTCACGTAGTCGTTTATAATCAGCAGCGTCTAATCTGCTGGCCACCCGTTTCATGGCTGACCTGAAGTAAAAAAAGAAATATTTAACAAATGATTAATTAAACAAGCAGAAATCAAAGCAGGGTCACTGTTACTTAAATAGTATAAATCAGGCTGATCCATACTGGTTCTAAAGAACTATGCTTACTTCTTCTACACATTTTCAGTGCCAATCTCTCTAAAGTTCTTGCAGGACATTTTTGTGCATCTTGGTTGATCTTCTAATCCACTGTTAAATGACTTTCATGAAGCTAGCACATAGACTTTGCTACAGCAGGACCATTGTTTCCATCATAAACTAATTATGATGATGGCATTCATCTTCTTGACACAAGTAACTAACTGTGAACACAATGAACTCTTTGTTTTGAGACCATTATTATTACTCTGTTTTTATATTTTTTGTGAAGTGTTTTGTACTAACCTTTGATGGTGGAGTAAAGAACTATGTAACTTTATTATTATTATTCCAAGATGCTGGCTAATAAACTAAATTTTTACCTTCCAATATTTTCTTTCGTAATTCAGTCATAGCTGAGAACTTACCCTCTATCTTGAGTGGTTCCCCCTCCCCCCATACCACAGAATAACTGCTTCATAAAGTTCTTGTTAAATCCAGAATTGTGAATAAATAAGAAAACTAGTAGCCATCTCTGTCTTATGTACACTACAAACAAGCACACACAGACAAACCCTGTACCAATATTCTGATGTACAAATGACACACAGATTCTCTAAACAGAACCAACCTGTTAAAGACCTTTGCCTCTAATCTGGACCGAGTTGTGTTGTTTGTCTCTTTGATGTCTGTTAGCCCTGGATACTTTTTCCCTTTTGCTTTTCCTTTTAGCCCCTTTTTCTTCTGCTTGATTTTTGATCTTTCTGAGCCAAGATCATGGCCTGTTGCAGCCTCAATGTCAGCTTGCAGTTCTGCATCCAGCCATGGTGGTATTTCACTTGCTAAATAATTTGCGAGGGAAATGTTTCAGTCTTGTTTTGAAATACTCTTCACACTAATTATTTTTACTAAAAGAGAAATTAGGCATTTTAAAATCTCTGGGACAACACATAATCCTTTCCCATATCCATGAATATCTCTTGCGAATGAATTTAATAAAGGAAATCATATACTTTACAGCAGCAAAGCAGGAAAGAAGAAACTAAACCAAAAATGTAAAAATTGCACCATAATTACTTGCCTGGGTAACATTTGTTCAAAAGTTGCAACAGGTCATGTATTTATTTATCCTTTCATCTCTTAACTAGTACCTGCTGATGAATGGTTATGCTGCTCCTAAGATACTGGTGGTTGGGGGGTAAACAAGTGGATAGACAAAGGGGTTGACAAGACTTGCCAATTAGGCCTGTTCTGGCAGTAGTGAGGTTCTGCATGAACCAGTCTTCTCCTTTACATTTGTAAACCTGTTCTTCCTCTCTGCACCTCAGCATCAAGCTCCCAACAAGGTACCCAGATCAGCTTGTGCCACTTGACTGTTGCAAGGAGCTGCTGGTGTAGCGAACTTTCCATACAAAGTCATTGGTCTTTTGATCCCAGTACAAGATCTGAAGCAGCCTTCACAAGCACTTTTTTTTAGAATGCCTAACAGCAGGACTGAGATGCAATGAACTTATAAAGTCTGTACTTGGTCAAAAACCCAATGGTGTTGCTATACCAGATCTTGTTTGGCCACTGCCACTGCTGCAATCCTGTGAGTCCATGTGGAACTGCCATATCTGAAAATGGTGGCTCCCAAGTGCTTCAAGCTGTTCACCTCCTCAAAATGTTCCTGCAGATCTCTACTTTGTCATCGTGGCTGGTATACTTTGCTTGTTATTGCCGATCTGCATTCTTAAGTGTTCAAACTGACAATATTTTGGTCAGGTCTTGCATGCCACTGTTGGTGCTTGCCATTAGGTTGATGTAGTCTGCAAAAAGTAGGTTGCACATGGGCCTCCCACCAATGGAAATGGAATATGATGGAAGGTTTTCTTTTGCTCTTGACAGATGCCCACTCTTGTGGTGGGGGGGAAGTTTTGATGACTTGAATTTTGATATCATGTTGCAGTCCTTGGGGGCCAGTCAATTTGACCATTTGCCAATTTGACTATGAGTTGATTCCACCATGACCATAGCCTATATAGTCAGTTTCACCAAATCATCAGCTATGCAATAATTTTGGCCAAACCATACAAAAACTGCATCTATACTGACATATACAATCTAAGATAAGCATAAAAACTGCTCACAATTGTTCATAGATGTCTCAGGCACTTCCACCTTCACATCTTCTGGATTAGATGGCTCTCCATTTTCATCACGTGCAATTATCTTTCCATGAAATGGACACTTGGAACAGAGCAAAGTATGAGAGAAATTATGTCTAAAGTGAAAAAAAATACAAGCATTTCAAGCAAGGGTTCACAGGCTGCTAAACTAGTATCTCAATGAATGTCTCTGGTGTTTGAAAAGCCATTAAAACTCATTCTAATGTACATTTTATACTGCGAACATCTGAGACAAGAAAAAATATTTCAATACCTTAAAGATAGGTGTACAAATTTTGTTGTCTGAATAACTGGCACACTGAAGTAATTAATATGTCAAGAGAGATGAATGAATGTAATATTAGATAATTGAAGAAAGACAAGTATTTACAAGTATGAGTTACAGGTTTAACCTGGGAAGTACGAGATTACATGCTGTACATCCTTCGTGGCAAAGCTGGATTCCACAAAGCTGGTCAGTATGTCCCAATCTACTACAGGACGAGAGCTATATAGTCTGCATGGTTACTATGGTGTATGTTACTTCTTTCAGTATTCACCTCCCAGCACAATATGACTTCTGGAATACTTCACCTCCTCTGAATCGGTATGTTGTTGTTTCTTCACTTGGTGTCAGACTTTTCTTTGTGCTCCACAGGGTATCTATACCACATGCTATTTATATGTGGGTACTTGGATTATTTTGCACTTGTGTGTCACTAGTGCCTAAGTATCAAACAGTGTTGACTTTTAAGAGCGTAAGTTGTAACAAATTCATCTGAACTGCAAGTGTTAACAATCTGCACACTAATTTTTTTCAAGCTTGGACTGAGTCATAAAAAATTTGTGAACATTGACAGAAAGATGACTGAAAGTGAAGAAAGTGAGAGAGAGCATGGTCAATGGAATCTTATTCTATTGATCTGACAATGAAAAATTTTCTTTTTCTTGTACTGAGAATTGGAACCCTTTGATGTGTGTTGTAGATCTGATCATCATATGTTGATGCAGACTTTCAGTATTAGCAAGCATATAGATTTATAATGCAAAAGTTAAAAGTAGTAGTTTGATTCAATATAGTCATGTTCAGTGTTTATTACCTCCTCCTCTTCCCCACTCCCTGGTTGTGACTATTTTGCCATCTAGTTTTACCTCACTGCTGTTAAGCATATGAGACAAGTGTTGCTTGGCCATAGAGGGCATTGGCCAGGCAGCAATTACATATGACCTGAAAAGTCTAAAGCAACTGTTTTATTCTTTTTTGAAAGAATGCACAGCTGTCTTGAACAAATGTGTTGCGAGATGCATGTGTTCATGAAAACTAATTTACTCATATCCATGTAAAATTATTTCTTCTTTTTAAAATTGTTAAAATTGCAAGCAATGTTTTTACACTATTCATTATTTCTGAAGAGAAGAAACCTACCAAAGAATGGAGGATTTTGTGTTTGAAACACATGGAAGTACCAGCACACAAACCTTCCATACCTTTACACGATCCATTCTTTCACAAAGCTTTCCACTGGGCAGCATCACACGACATTTCCATTTCACAGGTACAAAGTTGCCAACAAAGTGAAATGTTCGATTCATAATGGCAGCCATCTCCATCTGAAACAATGATTAACCTTTTTTGCCTTTACAACCTTTCCTCTGGACCGTCTTTGTCTCACATATCTGCTTACTTACATCAGCTTGTGTGCTCACATGCACACACTTGTATCTGTGCACACACACATTGCAAAAAGCTGAACAAACACATAACAATTTAGAGTGAAAATATCACATAAGTGGTAAGGCATCATCCTTAGTTAAGTATCACAAGATTAACGACAAAATAAATCTGACCTGTGAAGGCTTCTCTGCTTCCACTTGTGCTGGTGCCCAGAATCGGTGCAATGATTCGTTTCTGGAATCATTAAGAAACTGCTATTAATTTTGTATAATGATGCAAGTTTTAGGAAATAGAATACAAAATCTAATCAATTTGTTTTGCATTGTTTTTGCATTTGCATGAAAAGTTATGCACATTTATAAGCAATATCTTTGATAGAGCCAGCAAAAGTAAACATTTGATAAACAAATGACACTATCTGTGACAGAATTCTGAACCATCTTTTATGTAATACTGATGTTAGTAATGACTCACTTAACAACTGTGGGTGCCTCAATCTTGTCAGATCGACCCCAGTATGCTAAATCTGGCCCAAACGGAAGTTCTGGAATGTTAGATGACTCGCCTGAAGTTATAGTGCAGGAAGGTTTTTCTTTTGATGACAATGTTCTGCAAAAGATACTTGCCATGTAAAGAAATAAACATGATTAAAACAGTGCCAAATCAAAGCCAGCTGGAATAAAAGTGGTTGTCCTGGCGCTAGCAATGAATATAAGGTGAGGATGGTATGTTAGTGGTGCCTGTATGTTGAGAGTCAGACATATTTTTCTGTTTCTGTATCTTCTCCTGGCGAACTGCACGCACACAGAAGAGAAAGGGAGCGTGTAGCAGATGACAGTTGGCATAATTTTTAAGGATATTTTCATGCAGATCTCAAGAGATAGCCCTTCTTGCAGACTTGCATGCTTTAATCTCTCTCGCTCAATGCTGATGGCACTTGGTGTCCATCCTGTTTTATCTGCTCAAAGGCTATCTGAAGAGGTTTTCTTTACCATTAAAGGGTTTTGCTGTCCATCCCTCCTGTTGGTTGACATAGCAGGCAGTAACAGAAATGTAAGACGGTGGGAGACCATGGGCTGGTACTGTTGGTGGATAAGGGGGTGACCCACAGAATTAGCACAAGACGTGTGAGTGAGTGTAGATGTTATTCTTTCTGCGTCATCAGGTCTTAGTGGTTCTGATCAGTGAGCGAGAGGATGTGCTTATGTGGGTAAGCAAGCCAGTTTGTTTGCCAGCCATTGTGATTTTTCCATGATTAACAGTGCAAGAGGTTTACTTCTGTGTTACTGCACATAGGGGTGCCCACTTACTTAATCCATCCCTTTATGGCTGTTCCATAGTTTGGAGGGGGGTCTGTTTTTTTTTTGCTTAGTGCTATTGTAAGAGGCCTTTGCTGAGGGTGGAACAGAGGAGGGAATTTTAATTTGGTTTATGCTATCAATGGTTCAATAGGAATATCATGTCCCACCTGTAGCAGAGTAAGTGGCTGCATGATTGTAGCAACTGTGTGAATGGTTGCGATTGTGCATTCGGTGACAGCTGGGGGTGACCACAACAACATTCATGTGCAATTTGTTAATCTTTAAGTCCTAGTTTCACATAAAAATATTCTTCTGCAAGCAAACTGTTTGACTTTAGATGTCAACATAATAGTTTGTTAAACAAAAAAACTAGTTTGCTTACTTTCCTGCTCTATCGTCTTTCAGTCCAAGCTTGGCTAAGTTGGCAGCACGTGATGTTGGGTCATTGGATGACCAGGCACCGTTTCTCTCAGATAAACTCCAGGAGGAAGATGTGGACTTGTGCTTGCTTGCAGTAGCTGCAGCCCCTGATGCATGCAATATTTTATCTGTGCTTGGTCGTTCCATCTTCATTTCTCTTTTTGTCACTGCATGAGTTTTGCTTGACAGTGTCCCCATTTTTGCTGTCTTCTGAACAACTGATGTGTCAGGTCCATTATCCAGTCCTTGAAATTTTCAGGATTTCATCATTATTTATGTAAAACACTTTCTAAATATGTCACCCGATGATTTAAAAAAAATATTTGACCGCATCTTTATATAGAAAATTCACACTAAGCAGCACTACAAAGTTTGATTGTGATTATGGCAACCAGGCACCATCAGATTGCATCAAAAAAATTATTGCTAGTATTGCTATTATTGTGAGCAACCAGTAGAAGGCTAATGAACATTTTTAATCGGAAGAATTATACATAAATGACATTTTGCAACATTTTTATCCTCATAAGATGTTTTATAAGTTTTCAGCCATTAAAAAAAATCTTAAACAGTGATAACTAAATGTGATGCTGGTAACATTGGTAAGTTCTGATTGTAAAAACATGCTTACAATTTATTTTCACTGATAAGAAGGTTCGGTTCATCTAATAAATGTCCACCAAGAGAATATTCACCATATTCAGCCCGCAAGTGAGATGGAATGACTGGTTCATATCCTTCCTTTTCAGGTACTTCTTCAAACTCGTCATCTGTGCATAAAAACAAAAATGTGTGTGTTTGTATAGATATGTGTATCATATTGATATCTATGCTAAATTTTTTCTTTTAAAATATAGTAAATAAAATCAACACATTGATCATTTAGTTCCATAACTATGATGAATCTACTCAACTTGTGCAAAAGAAAAATTGCTCCTCAATTGAGCTAAAGATAGGTCTTCTTAGAGCTTCTACATACCTGAATCAGATCCTTGTCGTCCACTTGCTGTCTCAGCTTGCACCACCTGTAGTTCTGTGCACTTTGTTTTGATCTGCTCTAGCCGGGCCTTGAGGTTAATCATGGCCTTTATTTCTGACTGACTTGCACCTGCCTTGCTCAGTACCTAAACCAGAGACAGCAAGTAAAGGGATACAACTATGGATTGTGGAGGCATGTGCTGAGAGGAGCATACAGGGAGTGTGAGATGTTTCTGAATGCCTGTTAGTAAAATAAGCTTAAATAATGTGTTCACATGGCTTTACAAAAAACATTTCTCATGTTATTTCTATTCCATACATAAACTATTAAATAAACTAATTTTTTACAAAACATAATTTACCTCAAGCCACTTCACAATTTGTGGAAGGTATCGCATAGTAATTAGACAAGCTGCATCTTTTAGTGACTGGAACAGATCTTGGTTGTCCTCTGTTTCAACAAGACTGACTTTATCTGTGCCAATTTCAATCTCTAGGTTATACTTTCTACTGCCAAGTCCATGAGCTTGAACTATTCTATTTTCATTTTCGTCCTCAATGTTTTCAAAATCTACACTTTCATTGTCATCATTTTCAATATTTTTGTTTTCAGACACCTGAAAATACCTGGTGCCTGAAATATCAAGTTCAAGTTGTGCTCTGCTCTGACAATGCTGTGCATTGCCTAATGCTTCTGGAAGTAGGTTGAAAGAAGACTTTTCCTTGTTCCTTTGGTATGCCCCCGTTGCATTATCATCAGTCGTTTCAGAGTCTCTCTCTTCGACAGAAACACCATCTGTAGATCTAGCTGCAGGAAAAGAAATCTGATTTTCATCAATTTTTGAAAAACTTCTTTTGCTTCTTTCCCCACTGTTTTGCTCACATTCCTGATGATGCTGCCCATTATGTTGAAGAGACACAGAAAAGGCAGCCAGATCTGTGGGCATCTCCTGGTTGGCAGAGCCCTTGTCAGGCACATTAAAATCTGACTTGCAAAATAGAAGAGAATCAGGTTTGGGCACAAGAAACTCTAAGCAGTTTTCAGCTTCCATAGCAGCATCTTCTATGTCTTTTTTCTGCTCTGAAACATGTGTATATGCAACAGATAATGTACATTTAAGATGCCGTATATTGAAAGAAATGAAATTAAATACAATCTTAAAATTAACATTTATTTTCGCCAAAAGTCTAAGAGGATCATAAAGTAAAAAATTAGGGTCTTTTCTTTAGATCAATGTAATTTGACAGAATCCAATCTGCATTTAGCAGAGTTTTCAGTGTTGTTCAATAACTAGTAAAGGAGGTTGAGCAGTATATACATGACTTTGCTTATAGCATTCTTTGACAGTGCGCATCTTCTACAAGCTACACCATTTCCGCTTCGCTGACATAGACAAAAAGTGACTTGAATTAAAGAGATGTTCTGAGTTCAGACAAAGTTGCCTTTACAGTCACCTGCTTTTGTTGAAGTAATAACGATGTTAGGTAGTGGGTAGCAGAAACAAAGCAAAAAGGATGAAAGTCTGACAGTCTGAATGATTGACAAAATACCCTCATTGTAAAAATGAAAAGAAAGACAGAAGGCAGGAATAAGGAATATGTTCAGTGTATAATAATGTATTCTACTTCTTTGTGAGGTACAATATCACTGAGACTGTGGTTAGAAAAACACATTGAGTTTCACCCTCCTCATAAGCAATTTAGCTTGTTTCAAGTATGAAAAATGAATTATTGCATATTTACAGAAGAGTTATTCCTGCAACAAAATAATCTTTAGAATGGCAAACCATATGAAAAATATACCTACCAGCAATTTCTTTCTGAACCTTGTCCAGTTTTGCTGCAAGTGCTTTTTGCTTTTGCTCTTGTTGCAATTCATTACGCCTTCTCTCTGCTTGGGATCTTGCTCTGATGTCACTAAAATCAACCTACAGATAAAAGACATCAAGTAATCAAATCACAAATGAGCAACTTTATTTATCTTTAATAAGCTTATTTATATATAAAATACACTTTAGCGTTTTTTAATTTGAGGCCACATAAATTTGGTATTTTTCGTTATGTTGACTAGCACGGCCAGATATTAATAAGAATAAATGCAAAATTTGTAAAGTGCATACTCACACTTCTAAGGAGTACGCTCTTAAAACTTAAGAACAAGAAAAAAACATGGACAGCATACGAGGGACAGGATATTAAAAACACTAGTAGTTTATTTGTCAGCATAACTTAGAAAGAAGCCCCTTAAATTTTTTATATCTGACCAAAAAGTATAAGAAAACACATAGAACACTGAAAGATGTTTACATGCTTGCATGATTTCAGATAATTATATCCCAAAGAAAGTTTCTTATAAGCTGCTCCAAATTTGTCTTGCCACTGCTGTATAGCCTTCAGTGTGTCTGAACGCAGTTTCACTGCAGCACTTCTTGGAGGTGGGAGAGGCTGATTGTGGTCTGTCTCTGTAACAGTTTTGGTTTTCTTAATAATGTTATAGCACAGCCTATTATTAGCAATAACAAGCAGAAATAAAGGGAAAAAACAAACCCCTGGAAAGAGTCTGGAAAAATTTAATCATTCAAAGGTTGATCCAATACAGCTTTAATTACAAAAGACTATCCATAAATATTTATTAATCAAACTTTATTCATGCTGAATGATGCTTAAATTTTTAGGCAGCCAAAGGATGGGGCTCATTCTTGTGTACTTACCGACTGTGAGTTCTAGAAAATTCTGAAAATCTGACACAAGGAGTTCTCGAAAGGCATGAGACCTGTTGAAAAGCTCATCAACAACCTGGAATGCTGAAAGCCTTATCTCCGAATGTTCTCTAGTAAGCTGTGTCCTCAGCAAATGAAATGCATGCTCAACATACAGATCTGATGTTCTGCACACACACAAAATAAGCATAAAACTCTGGTGGTGGGTGGGGGGAGTTCATTAAGCCATCAATAAAACTCAAATAGATTCTTATCAATTAGATCTACTATCTTCCTTTTCTGTCTGATGGATCTCTATGTCAGTGATTTCTAGCCAGATAAAAATAATGCATCGAGACTGCCTGTGAAACAAAATAGCGTAAGCACATATATATTTATTAAACAAACCGGCATATTTTCTTGAGTCCTTTCATTTTGTCAACATTAAGAGATGGGTTGCCTGATGTTGTCAGATCTTCTATAAGTGATGCCATCTTCTTTGACAGTTCGTGATCAAGGCAACTCTCCCCCATTCTCGTCGTGCGCACAAGCGGTTATTTTATTTATTTATTTTTTCCCCCCCCACAGCAGAATCTTGGATATCCGACTTCTTACTACTTTTATCTTTTATTTTATTCATTCACAATTGTTTCAGATGCATGTTAATCGACAAGTTGGAGAAATAAAGCCATTTCTCTTTCTCTTATGCTAGCAATTACATATATATAGTCGTCACCGCGACATCTCTTAATACACATGTACTGTTAATCAGCTATGTCAATCGTGATTTCCAGTTAACAAGAAGAATAAATAGAAAAACAAAGTTTATTTTCCACTTTTTTGGTAAATCCGAAATTAAAGAAAGTCACTCAGACAATTTATTGACAGTAGATCTAACATTGCACAGGACTACGCAACTTCTCGCATCTTGTTACTCCCGACTCACTTTTGGTTGAAGTAAATAAAATCGTTACTTTGAATCACTAAAGCTATTTTTTCTGACAACTATGAATTAATGTAAGCAATAAGCAACTAAATATTATTTCGTTTTAATATGTATTGCGTAGTCAGTAAAATATATTATGTCGCGCTATTCATATTACCGTTAACGGCAGAATTATGACAAAAATGGCGTCTGCTAGCTGGAATCAAGAGACTAAGTTGAGATTAAACGATAAGATCCAGCTGACTGTGACTGACATGGGATCGTTAGTGCGCCAAGTTATACGAGGATCAAAAAGCAGTGAAGTCTGTATTAATGGATAATTTTGCTTGTTTTACAAACACGATATTACACTATTTACCTTATATTACTATCAGCTCCTGTTCGTGCTATTTGGTTCCTCTTTGTTTTGTTTTTTTTATTTGATTTTATTCTTCACTAGTACTGTTCTTTATTCTTTTTATAGTTCATGTGTTATTTGTTTTCCTGTCCCTCTTTCTTTCTTATTCTTAAGCGCAAAGAGCCCCTTAGGAGAGCATGCGCGTCACAAATTTTGCGTTATTGTATTAGTATCTGGTAGTTTGATGATTGTTGTCAATTTGTTTAATCATATACCTACCATTCTCTGATCTTGACACCTCTTTCTAGAGCATCATCTTTGACAGGAATAAAAACACATAGCTTTGTCTCGTGATGTTATGCATCACTGTCAACAGTGAAACTTCGCACACTATCAGTATTTTTATTTTTTGGCTTTTTATTTAACTTGCAGGGTGGCTTCAGAACTTTTATTTTACATGTTCACCATTATATTTGTAACTGCGTTTATGTTTGATGTTAAACTATAACACTCAACTGACTTTTTTTTTTAAACCTGCCTGATTTCTCTGAACTTCTTCCCTCATATCTCAGCTAGATAACTCCACTGTCTGATGACGGTCACTGACAGGGCACCTCTTCCTGAAGAATTACTCTTTGAACACCAGTTCCCACAATTCTAGACTTTTTTCACACCCTTCTTCCGCCTATTGCTACTTCCCTACTCATCTTTCTTTTACATAATCATGATAACCCTGTCCTTGTTACCTCTTTGCGTAATCTCTGTCGTTATGCATCATCAGTACTGTTGCTTATCCTTCCCTAGTGCATATTATTCATTTGTTCTTTCCCTGGTATGTTGCCTTTCATTCTTAAGCGCTAAGAGTATGCTCCTTCGTGTGAGTATTCGCTATACAAATATTGCATTTATTATTAATAATCTTATTAAATGGCAATTAAAGTTCTTTAGTAATTAGACCCAAAGGTGCTCTATACAGATGCATGTGCCTATTTAAACTCCAGACTTCGTATTGATTTTGAAGGAATGCAAATATTAATGTGATGTTTTATGTATGATTAATAACAAAGGATCCTTTTTTTCATAGATGTTAAGTCAGGCTGCCAAAAACTTTGCATCACAAGAACAGCATGTTCACAACTCAATGGAGGTTTGTATTCCTTGAAAAATAAATTCGTCTCCTCAGAGAAAAATCAGCCACAATAGTAGGGAGAGAAATTATTTGACAGAAAATGGCATGTAGGTCACCATCATCTTCATGCTGTTTACATCATAAAAACTACTAAATCTCGATGTTTTTTGTTCTCACCAGACAATGAAGAAGATGGACACAGTAAGATCACAACTGCAACATCAGTAAGTACTTGTCCACTTGTTCAGAGAATTTTTGTTTATGCGGAATAAAACTATGAAGAGGAGTGGTTAATTTGTTCTTTAACGTAAAACATTTTTTTAATTGCCATTAGTGAAATGAGTTAAATAATAGCATTACTCCTCCCAGCAATGAACATATGCCTCCAAATGAAATAGCTGCCTCCATAAAGCTGCAAACAAAGTCTTCTGGAACTCAACAAGTAAAAAGCCTACATTTGACAACAGATGCATGGAATTGTATTATATTCTTTTATCTTTTCAGACACGCTGCAATTGAAAGAAGGCAAGTACTTCAGACTTCACTACTTCAGAATATGTTGAACCTACCACTCAAATTACTTGTGCTTTCATACAAACACTTTAATACACATGCACAATGCCTATGTCTCTGCCACACTGATCATGATCTACCGATTCAATCAAGGCATTTTTTTACTTTGGTAATGTTGCTCATTATTTGATAAGTGAAAAAAGAATTATCTGCAAGAGCAACTGTAAACAGGGTCAATATTGTAATTGGTCTTGTTAAATACACTGAACAAGCTAGTTTTAGATATTATAAAGTAGTAATGTTTTACTTGCAGTCTTATTCACCTTGATGAAATCCAAGATCAACTAGCGACAATCAAATGAAAGTCCACCAAAGAATGCCCATCAAAACTGATCAAACTGGGGAATTATGGTGGCAGATTTCATCAGTAAAATGACTTTCTAAACTTATTGCTGCGACGGCATGGAAGATCTCACAAGTGCTGAACAAAGGAGCAGGAAAAAAAATTCAGCCTTTACTGGGTGGTCCAAGACCCAGAAAGTTCTTACATTTAAAAAAATGTCACCTAGTGAAACCTACTTATCCTATAATTGTCTAGTTGGAGGATTTTCCTCAGTAGATAGAATACCATTTCATTTTGTCAGCATTTGTCCATTTAGAGGGTTCATGTTTTTTTTCTGTTGAATCTTTCCGTGTTCTTAAATTGAAATATGGTCAAAGAGACAAACAGCAGTGATCAAACTCAAAAGTTGGGAGGTGGTGTTTTCCAATGTCACTTAAATTTGAGAATAAAAGAAAACATGCTTATTACTCAAACTTTTCAATGATATTTTGGACTAGAAGAGTTAATCATAATCTGACCAGAAAACATGCACTAATGCATTGTTTGTAGGAATTGCATTAGTCTCAGGTTTAAACCCTTCTGCATAAAACAAGTTGAAAGACACTCGCAGATTCACAGAACATAGCCCCAATATTAGTTTAAAAAAATTTCTTGCAAATTTTTTTTTTCGATAATGCCCAACAATGGGTCTAAAATTTAGTAATAATGTCGATAACCCAGAGAATACACAAACATATTCTAATGTAGAACTGCCCAATCATTAAGCCAAATTTGTGACATATAGAAAAGTGCTTTGACTTTTATACAAAAAGCAGGAGAGTCTATATGATTCTTCACACTTTACACTGATTTTCCACTAAGAATTTGGATGGTAGTATCTTATAATGAATTAATCCACACCAGAAAAATACTACAGTATAGAGAACTTTCACAGATATTTAACTGTTGACATAACATGGTCGTAGTATGCATTGCAAAAACAGGTCAAAGATGTGACCAAAAGATTGGATACATTATAACCTTAACACATTCTTACTGGTAATGGATCACAGCTACTCTTTCACAGCAACATGTCACTTAGCTGTTACAAAAGCATGCCATCTTTTAACACCTCCCTCCACAAACCTGTTTATGAGAAATCATCAGTTAATGGAAGAATGAAAAAAAAAATGCAAACCTAGAGATAAGAACCCATAAATCTTGTTTTAAAGGCATTTTATATTAAAATGTTCCCATCAATGGAAAACTTGTTGCTTTTTTGTTAATCTGAGACACTTAAGTAAATCGATCTCAAATTGATCCTGAAAATGAGTCAAATATATTAAATCAGCAATAATCAAGTTTTTCACCACCTAACTATTTAAAATAATTTTTTTTTTAAAAAAAAAAGGTGCATAATTCAAATTTAAAGCCTAAATCTGCATCTAAACGGGCAACCAATGATGTAGCTAACCTAGTGCTCAGCTTCATTTCTTTTTTCTCCTACTTTCAAAACAGAGCATGTGGTTTGAGCCAAAACAGTCCTGGAGCAGTCTGTGCTGCTTCCTTTTTTCCTCAATGCACTGTATCCAGCAAAAAAAGAAATCATACCGCACATAGAAACTTGAAGTACACCTAACTGGTTTTGAGAGCACTCACATGTATTGTTGTAAAGAATTTTTCAAATGTCATTTTGTATGCCTCTTTGCTGTTTTCACAGTCCTACTTCCAACAGCTATTCAGCACCGAAACCCTCTCTTATAAGAGTTCCTTGAACGTCTGTCCTTGGCTTGAAAGTCACATGCTGTATAAGGTTCCCAAAAATAATCACTTTCATTAGAGGGTGTCCAGTTATTAAACACATTCCCAAAATTTATGGCTAAGGGTTGGGGTTGAGCAACCTCTCTACTCACACTGGAGCAGTCCACATGGTAATTATCTGTTTGCAGCTCCCTATGATGAGTGCCATTAGAGTCAGAATACTGTTGACGGAATGAAGGAGGATTACTGTACAAAGCCAAGGCAGTTGGAGCAGATAAGCTTCTCCAGTGATATCTGGAAGAATCAAGACGTTCAGGACACATTCTGTTGCCCACGTAGACATTGCTGTGTCTGTAAAAGAATTGAGCCTCTGGCAAAGGATAACCCCAAGCATTACTCACATGTGTAAGAAGGATGTTAGAGATGTGGCGGTGAGCTTCTGGTCTCCTATACAGTGACAGATGAAATGAGACAAAATATATCACATCGGCAAAGTAAAGCATAGAACTTTCTTTTTATCGACTGAAGTTGGGTTAAGCTTTTATAATTTACATTTTTTACTTACAAAGACATCATCTTTATCACAAACTTCATCTATCCATTTTACATTACCACACTCATACAATGGGAAACTTGAAGACAAAGAGCTGAAGATTCCTTATTATAAGTACTCAATTTATTTAATAATGATTCTATTGAAAAATGTAAAATTGCTAAATAAAATGATAGATCATTTGAAAAAATTAAATGCTGTAGCAAAAACTCAGTATATATACATAAAGCTTATGCACATCACTAGGAACTACAATAATTAGGGACCATACCAGCTTAATCAACCAACAGACAACACAGCATTTGATGTGCACAAGAACAAATTCTTAAGGAAGGAAATTCTTTTGCCTTTTTTTTCCCATTTTACATTTGTGCCGAAGAATACTGATCTATGAATATAAAGCCTGCCAGCACTATATTTGAGTGGCAAGAACAATGCTGCCTTTCTCCTTACCAGTGAATACCATCTTCAACTCTCCATTCTAAAAGGTTTCTGAAGAAGAAGTGCAGGTCTAAAACATCATAGCCATGGTTTACAACCACATTTCTGGCAAAGTAGTTAGCCTCTAGAATGTCTAGTCGCAGTGTTCTGTTGCAGTAGCTGACCTCAGGGACAAGGAAGCCTCCACGTGCTCTACTGGAAATAGGCATTGTGGTGTTCCAGATCACCAGTGTGTCAAAAGGAAGCACCTGCTTCAACCGAGAGCACAAGAACTCCAACCTTCCTTTGTATTCCTCAATGGATTTAGTGCCATACCTTTGAAAAAAGTTATAAAAATGGATTTTTTTTTTGGTTCTTCTTTGCAACAGTCACGTTTTCTTCCCTACACAATACCAAAAGTGTAGTCTTAATATAAAAGTAACCACAGCTTTTTAGACATTATTTTAATGTTACTATTTAATTTTTTTTTACTTTCCTTATGTCAAACATTCACGAATAACTGATCTTGGCATTTCCAAGAAGTTATTTAAGTTAATGTCATTCTATCCCACATCGATTTCTTTATTTTTTAAGGTCTGTAAACCTAAAAAACAAAAAATTCTGGACCACAGCTCAGTCTGTGATAAGCATTCACTAAAGGTTTTAAATAGTTATTTGTGGCACACCACATCCTGCTATGAGGCAAGTACCAGTTATCATAGCAAATATCCAAATCATACACATTTACTGAAATATAATAAAACAGCAAAAGATAAGGTCTCACCTGGTCAGATCCCAGAGACAAGAGTTCATTATGACCAGGTCTGGTTTGGGACCCTTTTTCAGATCCTCCAGTATGGACTCCACATAGGCATTGTAGCATCTTGTAGTGAAATAAAACCGGATCAAAAGAGTTTCTGTACAGTACTGCCTGACTTCCTGGTAGTGAATGCCATTGTGCATTCCATCCTTGCTTTTCCTGCCCCCTTCTATGAGCAGATCTCCAGCAAAGCTGTATTCTCCCTGAAAGATTCACACACTAACAAATCTTGGCTACAATAATATTGATGGGTTAAACAGACTTTATGAAAACCTCAAAAATATGCAATCTAGTAACACTGATAGTAACATATGATATTTGTCAAACAACTATTTAAAGTACAAGAGAAAAGACTTTCAAAACATATGCTTTGTATTTTCATTTTTGGGAACATTGGACTAGTTGATGTTCCTTCTTTAGATTGAGAAAATTGACCAGTATCAGATAATAACTTTCTGAATTTTTTTTTTAACACCGTTGTGTGTGCACACACTTGTACTTGTATCCAAGAAAGGAAGAGGTTCTTAAAATTCGGAGACAATTTTGTTACCTTAGGCCTTCTCTCAAAATGTTAGGTTAGCTAACTTCTTTACAGTGGCTGGAATTGTCTTAGCTGGCACCTCCAATGAGCTGGGGGATCTATTCAGGCACATCCTATTAAGTCAATGCTGCTTTAGAGGACTATACTTCAATCCAAAAACATTTTGTCATATAAATAAATCAAACAAAAGAACTTTATTTCTTTATTTGCAAAAAGTGAGCTTCACAGAATATTGCTGCAGCCACCGCTTACCAATCATTTTTGTCAAAATATGGCTAGCTCCTATTTTATATATATAAAAATTTCAAAGCAGGTTTTTTTTTAAACAAGAGTGGAATTATATATCTTATTTAATGATCTGTGGTTTCCTAGAGCAGTACACATACAGAGAGAATTTCAAGCCTTAAAATATGGGAACTAGGCACCTCTCCCTGCTGCTGTTTTCTGATACAAATGATGCTTCCTAACAAAACCATCAAACATCACATCATCAACTTTGTGGAACACAACAGGCATCATGTCCAAGTCATTGCTTTCAATCCCTCCCTCTCTAACTGAAAATCTGATTCTTTGTAAAACCCATTTATATCTGCTCCACCTCCCTCCTGCCAAGTGCGTGAGCCTGTCATCAGCGACTTTTTTTTTTTCTTACATCACCGGAAATACCCTTGTTTAGTCACGTGTCTATGGTCTCCTGGCATCCACTTTCTGTTTCTGAATGGCGACACTTCAATGTCGCAAGTATACTAAAGCTTTATTGCGCCGCTCAGTGAAATTAAGTGGAGTCCTGCAAGACAGCACCATAGAATAATTTCTGCTTGTGTCTGACCCTGCTGTTACAAGGTTGCACGCAACTGAGCACGAACAATTGACTTTATGAAAGTCCTTCCTAACTCCCACCCCGAATGAACTGCCATGGTACAAGTCGCATACCACTTGACGGCTGGTGATGCGCAACTGCCAGACACTGAAGGAATAGTTTCAAAGAACACTAAAACTGCGTTGTCCACTCATAAAAACGATGGCAACTTAACTTAGCCATGTTTCTGTTTATATGACCGAAGTGAACTGTAGTTTGCTTTTGAAAAACAGGACAGTTCGCTTCCCATGAACAACAAACTTACTCCTAAAGATTTTATTTCATATTTACATCCTGCTGGAAAATGTCTTACCTTGATAAAACTAGACGTGTTAATCATAATAAATTACTGTTTATGGCTAGAATCCCCCATAATTAAATACGAAACATCGCAAGAAAGCCATTTACAGACCTTGGCTCGGAGCTGACTCTCGCTCAGCAATAAGTCGGTCTGTGCCAAACTCACAAGGTCTTTATAAAGACCCCGTTGAACTGAAACAAATGTCGACACAGAACAATATCCTTAATATGTAGAACAAATGAAATAATATTCTCTTCGAAAGGATACTCCTCACTGACGATGTTTGTGTATGTAGTTGGGAAAGAGTGCATAAAATGTTTCGCCTTTATGCAACTGATTTGGTAAAATAATATGCTTAAAAACACAGGTTTGCATATTTTATTACTTTATTATCTAGTTTAATGACGGTACTCACAACAATCCTTTACTTTTGATATAAAAAAATTAATTAATTATTGGCCTATTCCTTCTTCCGTCTTCGACAAAAAAAGCAAGTATTTGAACTAAAGGTGATGGATGAGAAGAAGTGGGCATATTTTGCCCCAGCTGCCAAAATCCCTCAAGTACATAATTGGGGGGGTCTCTTCATCAAACTACGTGTCGTTGCCGTAGGACGTATTTTCATCTGTTTATTTACGTTGTGATGTAATATACTCACTCGAGTCTCCAATGATCACAACAAATTTGTTGTGCAGCAGATGAAGTACATCCACATTGGAGAAACCACACTGCGCCATTTCTCGAACCTAAATTAAATAATATAATGATTTAAAGTTGAGCATTCTTTTTAAACTGGAATTACATGTCTGGCTCTCCGATAAATCAGAAAAAATAAATTTGAAAAAAAAAGGGAATGTGTCCTTCGTTTAATCGCGTTTTACAAACACCCGCACTCGCTTCTCAAGTTTTCTGCATGCTCAGAAATCAACAGAAAAATCCTCTCCTGCACGTTTTTCTCATTCATCAAAAATCGCTGCGTGTGTAAGATTTTAAAAATAAAACTATGCTGACAGATTCGGCTGCCTTGAGCAAGGTGTATGAAACTATATCACATCAGAGCAAATAATGGTTCGAAACTATACATATTCATATACCTCCTATACCATTTAAATAACTGAACTGCTGTTTCTACAGTGTCATAAATCATGCAAGGGAGAAACCAGCTTATGACAAAAAGGTAACACGAAACTTCCCTTGAATCTTATAGAGCGCACGAGCAAATATCTTTTCAAATCAAAAAAGTAAAACCATTCACTGCTCTAAACCGAGTGAGTGAAAATTTAAATTGTTTTCTACAAGATAAGTGAAAAAGCAAATAATTTTTTTTTTTAAACTTACAAGTGGAATGAAAAATCCAATCTGATGAGAGTGCTGAATAACATGCCTGACTAAAATACAGCTACGATAATAGACTATGTGGGTACTCACCATCGACGTGCTGTCTCGTTATCCATAAACACAGTTCTCTTCTCGCTATTCACCGTAAGGAAGTGTTGTCGCGTTTGTTCAAATTGACCAATCGTAGGCCACGTAGCACGTAAGGACTTGTAGGCGTGGTCTTCATCGCAAAGGACCGCGTGCGAGAAGAGGCCGCTTCGGAGGGTGTGTGGCCCGACAGTGATGGCATGAGGCCCGTATTAGCAATCGTTATCCACAATGTACACAGCAGCGACATCGTTAATCAACATGTGTCGGACCCTTTCACAATAACCAGGTCTGTCACTCACTGTCAGTCAAGGCTGCAGCCTATCATCTCTGCTGTACATTCTATGCCTTGAGCCTGTCCTCATGAAAATAAGACGAGAAGAATCTCCGCACTGGGCAAACCGGAGGAAATGCAAAATGTCAGCTTATGCAGACGACACATGTTTTCACCTTATATATATAATCCTTGTCTGTAGGTCGGTAACTGTTGAGGGTAACCATTTTTTAAAAATTAATTAGCAAGAGCGCATTAGCCAGACTCAAACCGCTTTACACAGAGGTGCATCAGGTATCAGATGAACTATCATGAACACGAACACTTAACAGCAACACATTATAATAACTTATTTTGTCTACCTTTCACGAACACTTACATGAAAGAATCACGCGAACATTATGTTCGAGCACCGCAACGGCGGTGTTTTTACAACACCACGTGGATCTTGGAGACTGTCACAGTGAGATGACATGTCAGCAGCCCCTTGCGAGGTCTGTTGACAGCACGTGGCACACCTGGCGTGGGAGAGAGGTCAAAGGTGTTAATCTGGACATCGACTACCGTTACAAATTTGCATAGTAACTTGTTCATCTATCGCAGTAGAGTCCCGAACACAAGTGCCGACACGCAAATACACTTTTAGTTGCGAAGAAAATGATGTTTATAGTTATAAAAGAGATTCTTTTTTTTTTTATTTCAATCTTGGTATAGTCATCTGCAGTGAATTAAAGTTACAATGTCTTTCATAATATTCTCTTGTACTCACGAATATATAAATGCAAATTGATTTGCAATTTTGCACGACTTGTAAACAGATTTTTCTTTTTCGTTTGATGATTGTGACAGTTGTGACAAGACAATCCCCCACACACTCTCCTACACCCCCTCCCCCATGTGAGCAAGAGAAACCTAACTGTGACCTTTACATAAAGGTCACGGCAGTGGGAAATCCCTAGGTCAGGGTAGGTGTGTAAATAACCGCGTTAAAAGTATCCGATCCTCGTCTTGTGCGGGCGGGAAGCGGTTTTTAGGTGTTATCGCCGCTAATGGTTAGATCGTCCTTTTGTGTCGCAGCCACCCCACACCCGGCTTGGTCTCGAAACTCGACACCGTGACCAGGAATTCGATACTCCCAGGTTCACTTTTGGAGGTCACGGTTAAAGGTGTCATATTTTTTTTTAACCGGGGTGACGAACATCAATCATTGCTGATAGTGTGTCAGTGAGTGCTTCTACCCGAAGTCTTCTCTGATGAGTAATAAATGAAGAATCAAACACACAGACAATATGAGAATGAAAAAGGATGACAAAAGTGGTGGTGATGGGGAGATGGCAGAGGGCGCAGCAATCCTGTTTTCACCACGAATTCACATTTCCGCACACCTTGAGCATGGATGGATATTCGTGCCTTGACCGGAAATGTCATGCAGAAAGCAGACGACAATGATAAGAGGAGCGACGGTTTTTGCAATATACATACATAAAGGAGTATTACAAAAAAGGAATGAAAGCAATGAATGTTGATGTATATTTGTACCTTAGGGTTCGACAGCGTGAAGTGGCCCCAACCAAGTTACATCGATCGACTGACAAGATAATAGCCCGCTATATACAGCAATTAAACTATTAATACTGGTAACAATACTGCAACATCAGAAAGAGTAGAATAGTTTTGATTAATAGCAAAGATGGCAATAACATTACACTTCACGCTGAAAACTAGGCTGCCATACAGCTGTCCATTCTATTTAATATTCGCGGCTAGACAAGCCCTGTAGCTACCTCTGTGAGTCTGTGGTGTGAGTAAGATTTTGGCACCGGAATCCTTGTTTAGCAGTGGGCAGACTCATGTCGTCCTCCAGGCCTTGTAATTACAATCATCAGTAATTTACATACTGATAAATTTGCCCTGGTTCATGAGCCAGTGAGTAGGTTGTATTACGTAACCAACCTGAAGAAGGGTTGCCATTATGCATGCACTTTGAGGTCAGAGGGTAAGGCGAGAAAGTTGCAGTTAAAACGATAAAATATCACTGCTAGAACAGTAAACAATCATTAACAAAACGTATTTCATTTTCCCTTTGACCATTACTGATTTAAGGACACACAAGCCATTTAAGAAAATTTAGAGACAGATGTAGCTTCTCTATGTCATCAGCGAATGAAAACGCGGAAGTCACGGCGTCACAAGTGTTTTAATATCTAAACACCTCTTGAGACCCTCTTCCAAAAAAAAAAAGTCACTTGTTTTGTTTTATTTTGTTTTGTTTTTTTTATTGATTGATTACTCGGTAGACCTTTCAGTTCAATGATAACCTTTTACGACAAGGTATTTATCCTGATTAAAAGTGCTCCTAAGGGAAATAAATGATCAAGTGGTGTTGTGCAGGCTTCGCCGCTTGGCTGATGAACATCTTATCGCGAAGCTCGTCGTTGGGTCCCACCAGGTGACATCGGCGTCAGAGGCTGCACTGATATCACACAAGACTGCAGTAAGTGAAGCCGTAAAGCCAACTGACTAATATTGTCTGCCAAGGAGCTGATGATATGGCACAAGTCAGGACCGCTGCGGCTCTTGGAGTTCAGTGGCTTGGAGTGGTGGTGCTGATCCTCCTGTTGCCGAGAGTCGGCGCTACGGCAACGGTTGCAGATCCTCAGGCCAGCTGTCCCGCGGAGGGCTGCCGCCCGTCCGGCGCTTTCTCTCTCAATTCCGACATCCCCGGACTGACGACAGGTGTGGCCGTGAAATGGACGGTAACCGTTGCCTCTGACACAGTGCCTGAGCTGTCGCGCCTGGGCTGCGTCACTTGTCAAAACGGTTTGGTCTGTCCCACCAGAAGGTGAGCCATAATTATTTATGGGTAAGGGCTGGATGAAAGGGAGCTGGAATGGGTGGTGATGACGTTGGTGGATATAGGGTAAAAGTTTCAAGAGTGGAGGGAAGTTTCGATAGGTTTTAGCTATGCAAACTTTGTAGGTGTATCTGCTAAAAAAAAAAAAAAAAGACAAACAAACATACAAAAAACCCTCGCAATTTCTTCAATTCATCAAAAAAATATTGAGGATTTATCAAGATTACTGCAGTTCAAGGGAAATATTATTCTTTTTTCTTTCCTTCTTCAGCTGACTTTAAAATGGTGGTCACTTAATATTAATTTTCAAAGTCGAACTGGTACTTATCATCATTCTCATCGAACTCATCATTGTTCACACACAGAGGGTACGTCAGCTTGGACTACACAACATCAGGAAAAACGCTGTGGCGCTATGACAACCTGACCACGCCCACCCTGCCCATCTTGGACTTCTTTGGCGATGTCATCGGCACCAACGGCAATTTCTTGATAAAGGTGCGTGTGAGAGAGAAAGCGAGAGAGCTAGAACACCAAGAAGAGCTTATGGCGAACTGAAATCAGCTGCTTAGAAGGCTATATGAGACTAAAAATTACTTTAATGATGATATTTAATTTTTTCATCTGCCAATGATTATTTGACTTCCTATGTGGTTCATTCATTTCACCTGGGGGGATCCTCGCCAACCGGACCTTTTGGAAGCACGAAGCTGCATTAGAATGTATGAGGGCCATACATAAGCCAGCTAAAATACCTGTAAAAGCTACCTGCATTATAGAAATGTAACAGAGATGTTCCAAGTATACATGTTTGTGTGTATGTGGATGAACGTGTTCGCTCGTATCTGTGCGTTTGTGCGTGCGTACATGCTGCAGATTGACTCCGATGGCCAGGTACAAAAACCAATCATCCATTTTTGGAACGACCTTGCACCTATGTACAGGTAACTTTCGAAAGATCAACAGATTCAGCTATTTTTGCAAGCAGCATCAAACCTTCATCCACCATCCACGCACCCGAGTTTATCTCTTGCCCTCCTTCAGATGTCCACATCTTTCTAATTGTGCGACTTTATCGATGTTATCGATCTACAGAATTAGGTTATGCTGATAATTATAATCAGTTTACGCAAGCAAAATAAGAAGCTATGACCTCTGACTATCTATAAAGAACGAGCGAGCAATTTGTCTCAAGTACACTTAGTGTGTGATATCTAAAAATAAAGCTGAAGCCACTTTTTTAATAAACAAATTTGATCGCCTGTGTTGTAAGAGAGTCTGATGACAACGAACGTTTTTCTCAAAAGAAAAGACTTCATATAATATATAAAAAATATATATATGCTGTTTTTCAGTAGTTACCTTACTCAGGTCTGACCGTCAAGCGCCTCACTCTCTCCCTGTACACGTTGGCATCTGCATCATAAGAATGCTGTTTATCTGTTTGTGTACTTTTGCACCTGTGTGTGTGTGTTTCAGTGTCCAGCTGGCCAGGGACTTCCTCCTGCTTCTCGTCTCACGCACGGGTCTGCTCCTGACCTACGACTACAGTAAGCTCAGCCCCTCCCCACAGCACGTTGGGGTGAATTTAACAGTATATATACATAAACTCTTTCCCTTCAGCGCTAGGAATCGTTCTCACAGGATCATGACAGCTTCAGATGCAGAGCTCTTATAAAAGGCTCTGATCGAGTATGACTAGGGTGACACCTACCGGCGTTATGGTTACCATGACCATTGCTTGTATGCATCTGGAAGTAAAATTTCATATTGAGTGTGCACGGGTGAGGGGTGAGTTTTTTGTTTGTTTTTTTTTTTTGCATGGGCAGGCTACTTGTGTAACTGTGCAGGTAGTTGTGGGTTAGTGTGACCTTTTTCCTGTTCTTGCAGATGGCATTCCTCAAGCATCTCTGTTCATACGCGACGAAATCGAGGGCGTCAACGGCACATTTTTACCTGTAGCTCAGCCGGTCATCTACGGCAATAGGTCCTACATCCTTATGCAGTTTGCACCTGATTCGCCAGTGCCAGACTACAAAGTGATTGATTATTTATTGATACAGACGCTGTGCTCCTTAACATAAAAATTGCTTGTTGGTATTGATGAAGATGACGATGATGAGGGAAGATAAACAGGCTGGGATCTGAGAGCTCTTTATGGTGTAATTGTCACGAGGAATAAAAAAAAAAAATGGCGGTGATGACTTGAAAAGCAGTTGTATTGAATAATGAAGACGCAAAGGCTCTGTTTATCTCTCTTTCACACACACACATATAGGCATGACGATATTAATTGTATAAGAGCATTCAATCTCAAAAATACAAATGTAAACATATAAAGTAGGCAAGAGTTTTTGTAAACGTGAAAGTGTTGATGCTGTCCATGTCACGTGGTTGCAGGCTAATGTCCTGGGCCTACAACGTCTGTATGCCATCGACATTTTGGACCGCATGGCCAAGTGTATCAGCCCGGTTTGGTACGTCAACTTCGAGCGCGAAGTTTGTCACCCGCACAACAACAGACCCAAGCAGTGCCAGTTGGCGGGTGAGATGTACAGTTCAACGGTCCTCGTACATCGCAGTACAGTGTACGTCAGCCTTGGGCGTCCCCTGGCGGATTGCGAGTGCACTACAACAGCCGGCAATAAAGAGAGTGCAGGTGGTGTAACTTATAAAGAATAACAATTTTGTCTCCATTTTCCATTTGATTTCAAAAAGAAAAATAAATACAAAACATTGTACACGTTTCGAAAATATGAAACATGTACCCTGTCGTGGATCTTTGGGGGTAGGGGGCGGTATAAAACCAATTTTCCCCTTCCCCCAACTGTAAGAAAATAGGGTCCGTGAGATGGAGGTGTCATATTTACTAATTTTATTCTCGGCTGGTCCACTGTCCTGTAAGTGTTCGCGAAAAGACAAGACATTAAGCTGCCGATAATTCGTTTGATGTTTCATTTCTTTTATTTAGTAGGAATGTGTTTCCACACTGACCTGGTTTAGCAATATAGGGGGGAGGGGAAGGAAACCTGAGTACCCGACAAACCACTACCGGACCCTCCCAAACTGCCGATGAGGTAAGAGATGACCACGATAAAGCTTCCGGACCCACGTCCCGCTGGCGCCACACACCTTGTCAAGACGCCGGGCGAAGGCGACGAAGGGTGGAGTTGTGTGGCAGACCATAAACTCCTCTCTCCTCTGTTCGTTCCTGTCATCAATGGTGGACGCCTAATTATACCATCAGGTTGCTCCATCCCACGACTATTCATGGAGAAATTGTTGTCTGTACTCTCGCGCCTCTGTTCTACTCTCCCATCCCAGGCCCTCAGACATCAAAGGGCTCTTTTCTTCTCTGTAAAAATATGAACCCTGTCATGACCTTGCGCAGAAGAAGACCGAGACAGTCGGTTTCTCTAATTCAGTGACTGTTTTGATGTGAGAAGGTGAACTCCACATCATTAGGTAATGTCGACATGAAGCGGAAGGTTTCAGACTCATTGCTAAAATTGTTGAGAGTTTTGGGATCCTCAGAAAAACTTCTGGCGGATTTAACCGACCCTAATTAACTCCGACAATCAATATTGGACGTTTGACTAGTAGCAGAAAAATATTAAGAGCACACAATGTAATTTGTTAATATGTTCGTGACCTTTATCTCTGATAAAATGTTTTTATTTGTGTAAACGTATGTCACTGACATTTTGACTTTCTTATAACTATCTCAAATAAAATACTTCTACGCAGTAACTTTAGACATTGTTTGTCAATAAGTTTATTAATTATCGTCTGTTCAGGAACGTTGTGGGCTTTCAAAGATCTGGGTAACACTTCGACGCTGCTGTTCAAGAACAACTGTTCCGTGTCGTCGCTCTCCCTCTACGACGACGACGTATGGGAAACACTGCTGCCGGTCGAGCCACGCGGGGTCAGAGGTCGGCACGCTCTCCTAAAGCCCCTCAGGACTGGTGTGAGGGCTAGAGAGGCCGTGCTATGGGCTGCTACTGAGCAGCGCATCACGGGCTACAGCACACACAATGGCTCCATCTTGCACGAGCTGAACGTCAGCAAGCTCCTCAACGTCTCGTGCCGCATCACCTCCAAAGTCATGGTCGCACGCAGCGCGGACGGCAGGTCCGAGCGGCTCGTCTTTGCGGCGACGACAACGACGACGACGACGACGCAACAGTGTTGTGCCTCGGGTTCGAATCACGGCGGACGATGGGACAATAGCTCGCGGTCCCTGGTTGTCGCAGTGGACGTCAGCAACCATGGCGGACTACAGCTGCTGTGGACCGTCCAGGCGCCAGCGGGTTCCAGAGTGGTGGGGCAGATCGCCAATGTTATGCTCGCGCAGCACGCAGGCCTGGGGGATGTACACAATAAGGAGAAAAGGAAAGAAAACCTTGGTGTGGAAGGGAAGCCGTCGAGCGAAGCGGCGAAGATTCTGCTGGTGGCCATGGCCGTGTCGGACACCACAGAGCAGATTTTCGCCATCGGCGATAAATAACAGTGTGACAACAGCGAGAAAAACGAGTAGGAAAGACAACAAAAGAGGAAGGGTTTGTTGTGACAAGGTGAAAATGCCTTTTGAAAACAGAGTGTTGATGGGAGAGAAGGCGCCCGCAGAAAGCAAATGTAAAACAACGGCGGCGTTTGTTTGATGTGTGTGCAGTGAGGAATAGCCATAAAACCAACAATGAAAATAAGGTGGCAAGAGAAATACAGTACAAAATTTAAGGTAAAGGTACTAGTAGACTGATAGACGACCAGCGTAGACACTCTGATGTTCTTATAGTCCAATAGGTCTGAACATATTAAAATAGCTAGAAGGAGGCTTAACGGACAATACCTAACATGTAAAGATGTAAAGACCCTCATTCGTGTGCCTGTGGGGATAGACTTTGTACCCACATGTGCTGTTGCAGTGCAATAAAAACAAACCAGAAAAAGAACTAAAACGTGGTTTTTTTTTAAATAAATACAGACTAGCATGATGCCTTAATAACTGCCTAAACCCACCTAAAGAACTATGGCAGAATATACTGGACAACATAACCATTTATACAGAAGCAAAAAACAACCCCCCAAAAAACCCCAAAACAATACAGAAGCTAAAAAAAAAAAAGAAAGCCAAATAATTTAGAATAGAGCAACATGAGGGACACGGCAACCAATATATTTCACCATTATGGCGGACTTGACAGGCTTCATATGCGCTAATAGCAAGTGACAGCAGCAGGAAATGAAGACACCAACACAGTACACCACCAATGCAAGCTTGGCAGGCTTCATAGATTAAAAACAGGAAAAGATGGCGGAACACAGTTCACCACCAACACAGACTTGACATGCCTCCTACACACCAACAAAAGAAAGCACAAACAAGCGGTAAACAACACCTGCGGTGCAGTAAACAGCGACCCTTCCCCCACATCCTCCCAAGATCCCCATCCCCGGCCACAGCACGAAATCTCCGCGAGGGGAAACACTTGCCCTTCCAAATTCAGCAACAAAACTTTGTAGTGCCTTATAAAAAAAAAAAAAAAATGGGGTGGGGGGGAGTTGATCGAGAACGAGGAAGTGAGAAGCTAGGAAAAAGTGCTGTTCAACTAGAATTAAAAATACATCTCCTTAGATGGCAGATAATTCATATTATTATCTAGTTTATTAGCTTAGCCGTGTCAGCATGCACGAGTGCAAGGGTCGCGATAGCTTCATTTTTCATCTCAGATTATCCCTTGATAGCTGGCGTGTGCACCTGTCAGCGACTACAGTTGTTTGTCACCACCACAAGTCTCACCTGACCGCGAGTCTTCTCAACATCACAGGCTCCATCACCCACTCTCCCCCCACCCACCCACCACCCGTCCCAAAGCAAGGGTCGAGCTCCTGTCACAAGCACTAGCGCGAGTGTCACCCTCTCTAATGCAGTGGTTCTCAAAGGATTTCGGACCGCGGGCCACCAAAATTATGGCGGACCACCAAGGCCTAAAAATCACTCTGTACTATCTTCTTCTTCATCTTTCCTATTCGCCCCCAGTGGAGCATAGGGCCGCAACCACACGCCGCCATCGGACCCAGTCCTGGGCATCCCTTTCTAGTTGGGACCATGTCATGCCAGCTGTCTCTGCCTCTCTGTGGACTCTGTACTATGAATTTCAAATTTAAATTGCCGCATGTTTCATTACAATTTAAAACTAAATGTCCTTTTGTGACAGTAGTATAGTAATAAGTTGACATAAAACTACCTACCTCGGTTCTTTGTAATTAAAATGTTAATGCGAGGAATGCATCACTTTAAACATCACTTTGCTGACAGATGATGACCACACTTTGAGAACCACTGCTCTAAAAGATATGTCCATAGGGTGCCGCAAGGATGCGCTTTACACATTCATCGTTTATCACCAAAGAAACTGTTGCTGCTTATTTGAGTATGGTTGTATTGTTAGAGGGGGTAAGAAAATAGAGTCCCTCTCGATCGACGCGGGGTGTTCTCTTGATAAAGGTGACTTGCATAACAATGATTGGATCTGTGAAGCTAATTTTCCATTGTAAAAACGAGCTCTGTGCGTGCTGCACGCCGAAGACTACCAGCGATCCGACAGTCAACATCACATGATTTAAGACCTGCTGGCTGTTAGTACCTGGCGTCATTATTGTCGTCACAACATTTATTATCAAAACAAATTTGGGGTTTTCAGATGCAGCACATACTGTCTTGCGATCATGTGGGTGTGAGGTGAGACATTTTTTCATTTTATTACCAGCGTGAGCTGAGAGTGCGATGGTTCAATGCCCGATAAGCGCAACTTTCTCCAGTCGATCCAGCTGGCGGAAATGGGTACCCAATTCTTTTGTGGGATGGGGATGGTAAGACAGCAAGGGAAAGGTGGGCATACCGCCCACCAGCTAAAGCTAGCCCCGATATGAGATCTTTAATATCCCCCACCTCCCCACGACCTGAAAGGTTAAGGGATGACCTTTACCTTACACATGTTTGTGTTCACTGCTCACTTTTTAAAATCCAGGCCGCATTCTGATCAGCTGCAGAAGCACGCACCCCCGCCATGCCGAAAGTTGTGTATATTTACTGCCTACAAACCAGTGCGGCTTGTGAAAAAGATTTTTTTTTTTAAATTAGTGAGTGCGGCTTGTCTACGGGTGCGCTCAGTAGACTGAAATACACGATTGAGTAAAAATTGTGGTATTCATTACTTAACAGAATCACAATCAAGGCTGCTGCCGATTTTTTAAAGGTGCAGAAGTTAAATTTTGTTTACGCTTCATCAGGATGAGAATAAAATTGCCAGTTGAAGTTAAAGTCTAGACAAGTTTTTCTCTGACAACTCCGCGGGCGGCCTCGACAAAGGGTTGAGTTTCTGACCTTGGTTCTATGAACTTCCCAACAGACCGCCCGCCTGTTAATTGAAACTCGCGACAAGATAGTTTAATGTTTTTAATACTGTAATATTAAATCTGGGACACGGCTGTTTTGTCGTCTTTGCAAGCAATGGAAGAGAAGATTTAACCAGCCACCCGGCCGTTGTCACTTGTCGATGACGATGTCATTTGTCGTGCGCCTTCAAAGTGCCGCGCAAGCGACTGTCAACGCTCGGGGAAAGTGATGTGCGCTTCTGCTGGAGACAGTTTGAATAGCGACAACAAAATATTAAGCACCCTTTCCATTCTCGACCTAACGGAAAGAGTAAAAGCCTCAGTTTTGAGCCTCGTTTGGGGCGTGTTGTGTTAACTAGTTTTTGGGGTCAGCTTTTTTTTTCAAAACAAAACTGTTCAACTCGTGTGTATGGTTGACAGCGTTGAGTGTGAGAAAAATTCGCAGCGACAGCGGTAAGCTTCTCAGATTATTATTATTTTTTTTAATCACATCCTTCTGTGCAAGTTATATGACATGAATAAAGAAACTGCTACAGCCCAGCAAAATATATAAAAAGTAAAAAAAAGTTACTAAAGAATAAACCCATCACAACAGTAAGTTTATTTAATTGTATTTCCTGCAAAAACAAAAAAATAGAGATTCACTAAAATGCCACACTTTTAAGTGACACTACACGTTCCATTTGTAGATTTTTTAAAAAAAAGCATCTTTGGTATGTATACACTATACACAAATATTTTGAAAGAGATTATGCTTCATACACGAAACATAAAAAAACACATGAAACAGAAATGGAAAAATCTATTGAAAACAAATGATTCCCATCAGAAAAACTAACATGGATTGATGTCTTTGGTGATTAACCTTCACTTGTAATGCTAAAAGGTGACTGGATTATTTTTCTAAAAATTAAAGCTTTACGTCCAGCTTTGCTATACACTCTAGACAATTGTTTATTTACAATACCCTTAAAGGAAAAAGTGGTGTAAAACTGTCAATGCAGTGGAAAAAAAGGCATAAAAACAGTTTTTGTGTTATAAGGAGTACATCAATGACTAACAATCTTTCAATACAATAAAAATGTATACTTTAACATGGCGGACTGCTATTAAAATAGCATTCCAATGGTTTAACATAAAAAGCTTTTAATTAAAACTAAATGCCCACACACACACACCCACCAACCCACAAGTCTTTAATGCCAGTACATAGCCACTCTAGATTGTTCTTTCACTTAGTGTCCTCCTTGCCCCCAGGGCGTCAAAAAGGCTCATCTTGTCCTTCAAGTTGCAGTAATTTACAGTACGAGTCCTCTAATGTAATAAAGCAATGAACATGAATTTTTCTCAAAACAGGGCAGGTGACAATACCCTCTCTAACAGTTATGTGGTGTAAAACTATCAATGCCTCGGAAAAACGGTGAATAAAAAAGGTTTTGACTGTATTGTCAGGACCACATCAATAACTATCACAACAATCTTTTAATACAATGAAAAGATACATTTGAACATGGCAGACTGCTCTCAAAATCCTGTTCGAAGAAATGATATAAAACAAACTGCTTTAAAGTTACTTAATGCCCACAAAAACTGAATACGATTGAACTTAACCCCACCAACCCCCAGCCCCTTCCCACAAGTCCTTTAATGCCAATACTCTGTCCCTCTGAAAGTTTTGTTATTTTTTATCAATGCCCTTCTTGCCTCCAGGGCATCGAGGAGGCTCACCTTGTCCCTCAAGGGACAATATTTTATAGTGTGGGCCCTCTCTGCTGTTGCAAAGCAGAGAGGACAAGTGAATGTTCGTAACACGGGACACACTACCATGCCCCGCTCATCGTGCAAACGATGAGATGTATAGAATTGAAAATCTTTTTTATTTTTTTTGCAAAACTTGCATATTTTCCTCTGACGGTTTACGCTGACATTGGTCAAAGGAGAGGACGGGACAGATGGCGCTGGAAGATCTGCACTCGGCTGGTCAGCATGCCCCGGGTTCCGCTGCTGAAAATTTTTTTTATATTTAGATGGCAGTAGAACAAAAGCTGCACGACACTTAATGAGTCAATGCTAAGGCGATGCAAGACTGGAAGATTTAGTGAATCAGTCTCGCTAGGGAAGCCTTCCTCTATCCTTTTGAACTGATAATTTACAGTAAAACATTGCAGTGCCAAATAACAGTGTTTTATTAATCAGTTAACTTAAACATTAAAATCCATGCTATTTTTAATTTTAATATTCGTTTAACCATTTGTCAGCCTAGAATTAAAACTAAAACGAAAAGCAATGCCTTGTAATGCACTAACATTCTTAAAGTAGCAATATCACAAAACTTGAGACATTCACAGAAACCTGAATAACCTGAATGTGAATTTGAGTTTCACAGTAATAATTTAGAGGTGAAACAACTATGACTGCGATAAAGATAAATGAATGATGGCGTGGAAAAAAAATTAATCTGAGGGATAAAGTTGGGAACCGATTAACATCTCTAAAATTCCGTGATTTTTCTCGACGACTTGTATCTATCACTGCAAAATGCAATCTCGAACAATATATTTCTGCAAAGTGCGTTGAGCGATACAATTATACTGTCATATGGACTGTTTATGTTTTCCTTTTCCGCCTACGAATGTCTCGGATATATCAATACACAATTTTAAGCAGATTATCTAATTTTAAGACGATGCGCACGCAACTCGGGCTATAGAACATGGAATATTAAAAATAAATTAGTTGAAAGGGTGGTAATACGACCAGAAATATAATCAGCGACGGTAAACGTTTCTTTCCTTATATCATGAACAGCATCAAAAACCCACACCCACCTGCTGCCTCGAGATGACGCCTTCATTGGAAATGGACTCGAGAAATTGCCTCCTCCTGCACTCGACCAAGTATAAATCCATCTCATCAAGCTCAACACCATCCAACATTTCGGCCATGATCGTTAGTTAAATCGCAATGTACAAACACTCGCATGCTGCGCAATTAAAAAGCCGAGCATCTTCTCGAGAATAGAAAGGATGGGTGGAGCCAGAGAACAAGTGGGCGTGGCAAGAACCTGTCAGCCAATGAGACTCGCCGAAACAGTTCACTTGGACTGGTAGGTCAGGCCGGCTGTCGCAGCTTACACCCCTTCCTTCCCCTTCCCGCGAAAAAGGAGCGAGGCACACCGTGAGGGTGAGCGCCACACAACAACTTCAGTCTCATGGGTTATGTCGATCATGTGCTCACATGGGTTTGGTACTTTTTTTTTGTGGAAACATCGTTGTTGGCGCTCTCACCCCCGACCCCCTACCTCCATTTGCTCTCCTGGGAATTAGTGTTTACAAGCAGACAACAAACTGTTTACGTTCGAAAGAAAATAAACGTGTAGAAAGTATGTTACTAATGATGTTTGCAGCATAAAAGGCAAAAAAAAAAAAAAAAAATCTGTTATACGATTGTAAACATGTACAATAAAATCGACATTTCTGAAAAAAAAATCCACTGTTAACTCCAGGTTCTAATATGAAACCACTTTCATCGCGCAGTCACAATGCAACATCGCACTCGCTTCGATGGCCAACTACTGACAACACTGACAAATAATAACATGCTATCAAAAACACATTCAGTCACGAAACCACACATTAAAGAGTACACAAGTAGTGAAAGTTAAAGACACTAATAGTTAAGATTTTATGTAAAACTGAACTGTGCTAATTAATGCAGAATGGTAATTAAAATGAATACAAAATATCAAGCTTGTGTTTTTAATTCTATGTTACCAACGGCACCTAGTAAACATAAAATTCATCTCACAGTTACACAACCTTTTATTTGAGCAGAAGCATTCAATAAACTGAAAATGTCATAAGCACACATTTCGCAGTGTCACACCTACACATGCGTGTGAGTAGGCCTACGTGATGCGAGTCTCGTTGGTCCTTGAGTCATTACTGCTGCGGGGACAGCAAAGCATTTCACCGCCAAGCTACCCTCCCTCCCCTGTTTGCATCTGGTCTAACACAGGATTTTTTTTTTTTTCTGATCGTCTGGGCATCGCCCGTTTGAGGTTGTTGTGGACGGGTGGGGGACGAACTCTGGGACATATAAAAGCAGTCTGTTTTAAATCGTGTAACCAATAGCATACCTCCAAAATCCTATGCACGAAAAGAAAAAAAAAATCATCAAACTTTTTCTTTCTGTGGAATGTGTAAGCGGGTCATGCGTGCGAAGTATAACCAGACACCCCACGACTTCCCCCATCCACTTCCCTCTTGGAATGTTGCGAGGATGGGGGTTGAAGAGAGCGATAATTTGTATTATATACTTGCTGACTGTCGAGAAAATGAGTTTGATGACAAGATTTGCTGTCTGACAAATAGATGAGTAACTAGTGTTATTACTATCAATTTTGAGAAAACGAATCGTGATATTTCTAAAACTTTTATCACTTGGCAAGCTCTGTATAATTTCTGCAAGGACCAATATTGTTATTACCACAATCCCTTTGTAAGGTGTAAAAATTGTCTGCATTTCCCCCTGTACCTAAAAAAAACAGCCGAATCACGCGAGAAAGACCGGAAAGGGTTATTTTTATTTCCATTGCAGTCGGCCAAAGTGTCAAGATGTTAAGTTGGTCCCGGGCGCAAAGCGCTGACACGGACGGGCGCGAGGAAGGGATATCGGGTTTCACGCGGCGGTGATGAGGGTGCAAGGAGGTAGGGGTTAGTGTGGGTGACAAGGACGGGTGACAACTGCAAGACAAAGGTGAGGACCGAGCGGTTTAGAGGTGGAGAACAACTTTGTTAGGTGTCGCTGAGAGCAGAACAGAGCAAATAATTCGCTCAGCCACTGCATGTATTTGAAAAAGATTTTGTTTGGTACCAATTATATACCAAATATCGCTATATCTTTTTATCGTTATGAGAAGAAGTTGATCTTACAATGCCAACAGTTTGGAAATTTCAGCTACATCATTAAAATGTTGATCTGTCTAGAACAAATGGCGTCAAACTGTGATATAATACCATCAACGAAGGTGAACTCCATTTACAACATTGGGAGTGAAACGTGTATGTAGTTACGAAGGAAACAAAACAAAGCAAAAAAAAGGCAGGATAAAAGAAAACAGTAATAATGAAACGATGTAACGAAAATAATATTAAATAGTTCATTGATAGAACCCCATACTCCACCATCAAAAGCGGGTTCAATATGCTTGCATAAAGTCGGAAGAGCAAACACTTGTTTCAGTATGAATCAAATGCTTCTCACAAATTCATTATCATTTAAATTGTAACTACTGTTATGAATGAGGAAAGGAGCAAATTAATTTAGTTTTTTTTTTATTTTCTGCAGTGCGTATGAATGACTGTTATTTACCACATATTCTCTGATCACCTTTAATTAAGACATCTTTTTTAGGACGACGACTTCCCTGTGATCCTCTACTGACCATGAAAGGGCGGTCCGGTGGTACAACGGTTAGCACCTGTCACCAATACTGTGAGGGTTGGCTAGCTTGGGTTCAGATCTCGTATCGGGTTCGCTGTGGGTGCGTGGTTTTTGATCATTTAGTCCAGGGATGCACAACCTACGGCCCGCGGGCCATATCCGGCCCGCGAAACTTCTGCCCACAGTGCAGGAAATCGGCAAGTTAGTAATAAAAGAAGACCTTAAAAAACGAAAAAAAGGAAGAAGTATTTATCCCCACGTAGGGGCATCTCTCAATCTTTTTTTCGATGGACGAACATTTCGATTCAGTGCTCCGACTTCGTGTCTCTACGATGCAGCCGGACATTCAGAAGTTGGTTTCGGGAAAACAACTTCAAATATCCCACTAATGACCACATAATTAATGGTAAGTACAACTTGTTTCTAATAAAAAATGGTATCTGCTCTATTTTTTTTTCTATTTTTGCGATTAAGTGGCCCGCGACACGGCTGTCCGAAATGGATATGGCCCGCGACACGGCTGTCCGAAATGGATATGGCCCGCAGGCCGAAAAAGGTTGGGCATCACTGATTTAGTCTATGTATGATTTACGTAAATTCCACTCTTGCCGAAATGCTTTCGCTGGGTTTCTGGTTTCAAATATGTTCAGTTACAACCTACTGAAATACAGGTAAATTAGCCGCGAAATGACGGGAAATCCCTGGCCAATATTCACTGTGCTGATACAAGACTCGCCGGTAGGTCATTAAAGTTCATCTTGTTGTAACAAATGATAATAGAGATTGGTCATTTACTATAATAAACTAATTTGACTTTTTAGCAATTTAGTATAATTAATAATCAATATAATATGATTATCATTACAGTATACGAACACACAAAATCTTTCATGACTTTTTTCTTCCCACTTTGGCCGATTTTGGGCTTTGGCTGTAATATACATATCGCGCGCACACAAACAAATCACTCGCTTATACCTTCATTCAGTTACCACTGACAATTGGAAGAGAGTATATACTTTCTTTAATTGCACGATGCCTGTCATGGGGAGGGGAAAGCATAAACATACCACTTTTTAAATTTTATAGTATATTATAGGAAGTAATAAAAAAAAGCACAAACCTACGAACTCGTCAGCTGTGTTGACACATTTGTCATTAATACTTCCAACACCACACAGACACACAGAGGACGGACATCCCATAATTCCATGAAAAAAATTAAGTCCTGTTTATTTAGACCACCGGAATTCCCCGCCTGATCTAGGTCAAGGCTGTTAACACAAAGTCGTCTGCACCTTGTCAGAGTGTACAAAAATAAACTGTACAGATGTAGAGCATGGTGGTGTTTAGCCAGTAATACATTCAAACATACATATTATTTACATAGATGTAGTAATGTTGATGTTTTGACATATTTTAAATAAACAATGTATCCGGTCATTTCCAAACCAGATGCCTTCTAACGTGGATGTTACACCCAGAAAGCATGCAAGTACTGTATTGTGACTTTTAACCGGGGCCCATTTAGCAGAGAGTCTGGTTACGTGTGTCTTTATGGTGAAACACACACTAGTCCCAGTCAAATGTACCACAATCGTCTTTATGTATACTTTTTTTTTAACCCAAAGCAATGTGGCATTATAAACAAAGCAAGGTTTGAATCACTGGGGTACACACAGTGACACAATCGCACGCAAGTACAAATGATGGGAGTAGGGAGTGTCAGGCCATGACAGAAACACGAGTCTGTGAAGTCCCCACCTTCCCTAGCGCCGGCTCGAAAAAAAAAAACAAAAAAACAAACTAGCATCGTTTGCCATTATCTTTACAGTTTGTTTTTTTTTTGTATAGTCTCTCGGCTTTTTGACACAAGCTTCAAACCAAGCACCACTTATAACAGGGGTGTCAAACTCAATTACACAGGGGGCCAAATCTCACATCGTACACAAGGTTTAAGCTGATAACTTTTTATTCAACAGTAGAAAACTAAACTTTTTGTTATTAATTTTGTGTAAACAAAATCATACATTAAAACAAAATTAAAGTAAAAACAAACCAAGGCTTAGCAGTTTTTCTTCTTAATTTATTTTGTCAGAAGTGGACGTTTGACATCTTTTCTTGGCAACAAGTTCGTTTATGTTTGCAGTAAGTTTCTGTGTCGTGAAGATTCTCAAGATGGACTGCAAGTGTGCATCAGTAAGACGACTCCTGTGTGATGTTTGTTGATCTTCATCACAGAGAAAAGTTGCTCACACAGATATATGTACTGCCAAACATGCTCGAGATTCGAGCCTAGTCACCCTTTGATTTCGGACCGATTCAGGGAAGTTAACAGGTACTAAAAATCTTCGACCCGCGGCCCGTGTTCAGGACAGCGTGTCCCGTGTCAAAGGTCAGATTTATGGGCCCCGCTTTGACCCTCCCTTCAGGTCATTAACAGAAGCGGTGGTAACTTGACCAGTGCACTGTTGGTGGTCTATACAAACTTCACTAAACTCATCCCATCTCTTGCTGTCCTCGACGGGAACTTTTCTGTTGTTTGCCTTTTACTTGTTGCCGGGCCATTAACAATGATTTAATTAAATTTCTTTCGCGGGCCAGGTAAAATTTCACGTCGGGCCGGATGTGGCCCGCGGGCCGGGTGTTTGACAGCTCTGACTTATAATGACTATAAACATATTGATCTCATGACCCTAAGCCACTCCAATGCAGACTTCTATCTTCACCGCTGAGCTGACTGCCTGCCATACTGAGAGCTCTCCAGATATTACAGCTAAGAATGGATTCAACAAAACAACATTGTATTATCAGACTCACTGTCAGCACTTCAGGCGCTTGAAAAAAACAAATCATCTAACACAGTGGTTCTTAACCGGGGTTCGATCGAACCCTAGGGGTTCGGTGAGTCGGTCTCAGGGGTTCGGCGGAGCCTCCGCCACGGAGGTCAAGACACACCCGCAATTCGCGATGACATTAAAGAAGGGTTCGGTGAATGTGCATATGAAACTAAAGAAGGGTTGGGTGGATGTGGTTATGAAACTTGTGGGTTCGGTACCTCAAACAAGGTGAAGAACCACTCATCTAGCAGAATAGACACAGTATTTAAGACACTCTCGTGCAAACACGTACTGTGTGATGTCACTCACCTCCTCTGCCACTAGGTTACAGAAGGTCCTGGGGTCTGATGATGGAGATTGTCGTCAGGTTCTTTGACGTTCATGCCTGCCCTGATCTTTGACCTCCATTTCCTGTACCAGCGCGAAGGCCTCAACCTGGATTTGACTCGTGAGGGACAGACAATGCGATCACTGTTTCTCCCCCACCCCCTCCATGCTACTCGTGATTAGTGCCTTCCCTCTCCGTGTATATCATTTGGTGTTTATATATATTACACTTTCATTGTCGGACTCCTATATTCCCTTCGTCGCCAAAACCTTTCCCGAGCTGTGTAAACAGTGGATAATGCAGCATGCAACCAGCTTGAAAAACAACTTACGCACCATGAAATGTGGCGAATGTTCGAGACTGACGAGTAAATAAATTATAGCAGGGATATTATAAGATTCGTTGTACATGCGTGCTTCTTGATTGTACTTTTAACTCAGTAAGAACCCCGGTCCCGACCGGCTCGGTCGCATCTTGAAAAACTTGATCGTGCTCTCTCCCTTAATGGGTGCCGGAGGAACGTTGGACCACCAAACTAGGCCTTCACCACGTGAATCACCGCGGTAAATAGACAAGTTCAAACCTTGATCGGTGATAGCCAACTAGTCACGGGCTTTGAGTCATAAAATAAATGTCTGACAAAGGGCGCTGTCCGCGGTTGAAAGTGAATATATGGGCAGGCGGAAAAGGGTGGTGAGATCAGCTTTCCTTTGGGTCGACCACACGTAAGCTGACCATCTCTCCATCTCTGACCATGATGGCCGTTTCGCGCTTGCAGTGAAAATGAGAAGGGGAGGGGAATGGACAAATCATGGTTTAGAAATGTGAGCTTCTGCTAACAAATGTTATTTCTTTTTCAACAGGCGATGTATTTTATGTTCCTATCATTTAGAGCAGACCTGGGCAAAGGCCGGCCCGCCTCCTGTCTCTGACCGGCCGGCCCGCTGGCCCGCCCGCCAGAATATATATACTATGTATACAGTATTGGGTAAAACTGAGTTAACTATATTAGTCCGGCCCTTTAAAACCATCCCAATTTCTCATGCGGCCCCTTGGGAAAATTAATTGCCCACCCCTGATTTAGAGACTCTAATTTTTTTTTCTCGCGAAATACTTCGAATAGCGAATGAGTAAAAATTATACTGTTATGATATGAATGAGTATTGTTATGACATGGAATAAACAGTTTTGGTTTAATGAAAGCTTTTAGTGTCTTTGTGCTTGATTGCCATGCTCGCAATAAAAAATATAATGTTGAAAGAAAATTGATTCCCTGCTCTTACAGAAGTAGTAGACAAAAGTAAACTTTAACACTTAAAAGAAAACACTCAATGATGGAGTTTATTTGGTTATCTTTATATCGAAACCCAAAGTTTTCACTTACAATAAAATGCCAGGCGGACTGCTCAGGAATCTTTCCCCGCGTTTTCTGTACTTACAAGCCTAGCCTGTTACAAGCCAAGCCCAATCACCTGTCCACTAAGTCTTTTTAATGTTCTCGATGAAAGAAAGTGAAAGTCAACCTTGGAATGCTCGCAAACCTTCCCAACTTCAACGCCCTAACCCCCTCTCCTACCCCCTCCCATTTTCATCACTTCGGTCCTTGTTACTTTGAACTCATCTAAGGTAACACCGCTAGGTCAGGTAAGTGGATAGCTGGCGACCTTGCGAACTTCCCTCAGTTAATCTGACTGCTGAATAGGTACCTGGCATCTTAGAGGCATCGCCCTCAGCAATGAAACCTCCTGAACAACCAAAGGTTACCTTCTTCACTTTCTCAGTGTCAGCAGTAATAGTAGTGTGACATCCCTTCTCTTTAACACCTGTAGCGCCCTGAATTATGCACCTAGCCCTGGTGATCAGTCTCTGGTTTCTAATCAAATCTGTCAGCTCACTTCTGACCCACAATAGAGTTGCCAATCTTAAATACAGTATATTACACGCTTGATTACCCTGTTTAACACACGTTCTTACATTTCATCCACAGCACACAAACATCAGCACACTACGGACCACACATTGATAAAGCATATAGTATCTTAATATTCACATTGAAAAATTACTAAAGAAAAAAATAGTCTAGATCAGGGTTGGGCAATTAAATTTCCCAAGGGGCCGCGTGAGAAATTGGGATGGTTTTAGAGGGCCGGACTAACATAGTTGACTCAGTTTTACCCAATACTGTATATATATATACTTTCCCTTCGCCAGCGGGCGGGCCGATCAGAGACAGGAGGCAGGCCGGATCCGGCCCGCGGGCCGGCCTTTGTCCAGGTCTGGTCTAGATTGAATCCTCATATCTACGACATCAGACCAGCTTACATTGTCATCTATAACGGGAGGGCAAAGTACCGCCCGCGGGCCGATCCCACGGACGTCTTTGGACCCGCCCGTCTGCCAAAACATGAAGTGCACTTTTTTTCATTTTTTTTTTTTTTTAGACTAGGTTAATTTGATTGAAATTTAATTTACAGAGTACAACAGCGTTAGAAATCGACAGTCCGTAACATTTTAACACAAAGTATAAAGATAACAAATAACACGGCTGACATTTCTGATGGAGTCGTTAAAGAGCATCGGGGGCGGTTGCCTTCAAAGGAAAGGCTGGTTTTACAGTTTTATTGTGAGCAAATTCAAATAGTTTTACTTTACACAATAAATTCGGTAAGTGTGCGCCATTATATACTCCTTTGTTGTTCATTCCATTATCACTAAGTGTATCGTGTACTTACCTGGCCTGGGTTTTTTGGTATTTTACCGACCCGCCGCTAACTTAGAATTTTGAGACCGGGCCGCAAAAAGAAAACTTTGCCCAACCCTATAACAATAACATATATACTGGAAGAGGTCGAAAGAGCGGTACGCGGTCAAAAGGGAGGGGCGTTGACAACTTCACAACTGAGCTGCTGAAGCAGGGAGGGGATAAAACATGATCATCACTGCTTTTTGCCTATGAGTGTGAGAACGCATGCAATAACCAAACAAAGAAAATAAACAAAGAAAATTAAAGTCGGCCACTCCTAAACCAGTCTGAAGTTTGACTTCAGTTAAAGCATGAGCATGAGGCAATGTAAAGCTGAAAGTCGAATGAAAGGTAAAGTCATCAACATGCGGCGGTTACAGTCGTTTTTTCATGGTTAGAAAAGTGAATCTGGTTTCAAAAGTGATGGAAGGGATATTAAAACACCCACTCATTTCAAATCAAAGATTCAAAAATATGTTTCTATCTCTGCATGAATCTTTCTACAACACAACTTTCAATCCAGAATATCTGACCAGACAAAAGATTCGCGCACTTTTAGTTTTTAGAAGTTAGCAAATAAAGAAAGTATTGTGATGTTTGTAATTTCGAACAACACCGCAACTTATAAAACCCACTGATAGCAAGTCAATTCAGGCACTTGCACCTGCAGCAGAAAGAGGAGATGCCACTCAGCGTTGTGGCCACAGGTCGTGGCAGTCCTTGCTATTGGTGAGAAAAGGGGGGAGCACTCTCGCGCGATGTTTATCCATTGTCTACTAGGTTGTCACCCTGTCACCGACGATGTTCACTGTTAGTACATATGTGTGTGGGTGTGTATGCCAGAGCGTGCAGAAGTGACAGAGGAAGAGTGGATGCGACTACACTGTGACTGGCACCTGTTTACAAAATGCATACACCTTCCCCATCATAAGCACGGGTTACAAGGGAGATTCCCCGTAACGTGTACTTCCCCACCCTAGTAGGCATGCAGTTTATGAAGACTGTCAGACATCACATCTTATAGGGACTAAAGCTGGCAAGGCTTGTCGTGTGCATCTATCTTTGGAGCAGATGCAGCATAGTTTTTGCTGTATCCACCAGGCAAGGAAAGAGAGACTCAGAGCTTATAAAAACATGGAAAAAAGATAATATGACAGGATGGTAGAATATCAGCGCCATCCGATTCTTTCTACGCGCGCCACCAACACTCTTCTATGTGTTTATTTCCCGGCTTGATTACTGCAACTTCTCGCTCGCAGGCTGCCCCTCATACCTCATCCATAAACCTCAGAAAGTACAGAACTCCACTGCACGTCTGGTGCTTAGAGCAAGGAAACGGGACCATGTCTCTCCTCCTTCGTTTTCAGCACTGGCTTCCTATCCGTTCTCGCATCCAGTACAAACTGTCCGCGCTGTTTTCATTTCTTTGCTGGCTCCTACCCTGATTATTTTTCTGCACTTCTCCTCCCCTACATCCCGGCGACACACTTTCGCTTTTCATCAGATGACCGTATCGTAACTATTCCTGTCACCAGTACAATAGCATATGGTCACTGGATGTTTAGTTATGGTTAATGTCACCCGGAACGTCCTAAAACTATACTGCTCCATTTTCATCACTATTTTATTCCTATTTAGCTATCATAGCCGAAAATATAATAAAGGTGTGATTTATATAGCGCATGATCACACTTATGAAGGAGCATATATAATATACTCTTAGCGCTCGAGGCACCGTACGAAGAAGGGAAGGTAGGTAATAATAGACAAAACATACTCAGGTAGCAGTGGGCGAAGGCTATAGCAGCAATAACAACAACAAAATGGCGAACGATGTGTGTTACCTAAAAAGTAAATGAGTAGCGTGAATCACAATGGGTGAGGAAAATAGGGGTATTTTGATTGCCTCGCTTTCCTCGAGCCGCGGAAACCCTTGCTGACAACGTGTACTGCGCCGCCAGCAGACCTGCAGAACATAGACACTTTCTTTCCTGTTTCAGTTGTTGCCAAATGTCCGCGGCGCAAAAGCCGCGTCCAAAAAAAAAAAAAAAAAAAAATCCACGTAGGCGGATTTCTGTGCCGAAGGTTACGATAAACATGGTGGAAGCCCGTTGACACGATGCTACCCCCAACGCGGCCTACCTCCTCTAAAGTCCTTTATCCACCTTTGGCCACCTACCATAAACTTCCATCAAGGCGAAATCTCACGCCATAGTACGATGCATGATGTCCGAACACAGGAGTCCTTTTCTCGACCTTTTCGGATGTACACAGGCCACCGCATCACACTTTCATTACAACGGCCGCTTTAACAGGACCTTTGGGTATATGTTGGCTGCACAGCAGATTTCAGTAACTATCATTATTTGCATGTGTGCTTCGCAATATGTCTAAACAACAATGTGCTCTTTAAACAGTGAGCGGTGAGGTCAGCTTGACTAAAGGTTTGGCTGGACAGTTTCTACCGTTATTTCTTCCGTATTGCCATTTAGGCATTTTCTTCACTTTCCGTCCTAATACATTATCCAGCTTGGCCGATTTACAGGGTTTGCAGATTTTCCTCGTGGGCTGCATACTATTAAACATCACACCAGGTTTTCGCAGTACTAAACCCTTCACTTGCTACACCTTTCAACGTTACGGACGAGCAAGTTTAGAAAGAAAACAAAAATGTAGATCGTCCGCAACTAGACTAATGAATTTTTTTCAGTAGGCGGATACGATACTTTCCCTGACCACCACAAACGGATTTAGCAGACTTTTTTTTTCCTGGCTACTTGTAAGAGACTCGATCACGAAGTGCATACGTGTGCTTCCTGAGAACACCTAAAGTGGAATAACAACGCGAAGAAAGTGAGAATGGACCTCTAACAACAAAACTTTTAAGACTACATGTATTTGAAAATCAGCACCACACTAAATAAAAATTAAGTCCGAGCAACATAATAAAATGCAAGTATTAAGCAGATAATACGAGCTTCACGAAAGATTTAGCTGACGGAAAATATTTACGAAAGGAATACGCGTAAACACATAAACAAATCACGTGGGGGGTTTAAAGAGGAAAGGAATCCCACGCATTGGATGCGCAATAAAAAAATATGCGGACAGTATTTTTTCCTCTCACCAGATGGCTAGACCAGTGAAAATGCAACTATCAGTCGAAGAATGAAAGTAGTCTAGTGTAAGGAGTGTGGAATTGAAAGATGTAGGCTGGACAGGAACAGTTTAGTGTCTGGGACGTACATCGATGAGAAACTAATCACGATCCCGGTGGACAGGAACAACAGAATCAGGCTTACGTGATGTGATAATGGCGTTGCGAACTTTCGCTTTCACTACACAGTACATCAGTTGTCTTCATGGCGTTTTTACGATTCAGTATTCTCGCCCTGGCGCACTGAATGGCTAAATCAGACGTAGAGTGATGCCACTCGATCTTATAGTCGGAGTAAGAATTGAGTCTCATGCAGGTTTCCGCACAGGGGTGGGCAAAGTTTTCTGTTTACGGAACGGTCGCATAATTGTAAGCTATGCGGCGGGCGGGTAAAATACCAAAGGAAAAAAAAAAAGAGAAAAAAAAAAACAACCAAGACCAGGTGACTACATGACACACCTAGTGATAATGGAATGGACAACAAATGAGTACATAATGGCGTTCGCTTACAGAATTTATTGTGTAAAGTGAAGCTGTTTAAATTCGCTCGCAATAAAACTTTAAAACCAGTCTTTAGAATTTAGATCCTTTGAAAGCTGTCGACCCCGATGCTCTCTAACGACTCCTTCAGACATATGTCAGCCGTGTTATTTGTCATCTGTGTACCTTGTACTTATTAGAATGTTACTGTAAATTTCTAACTCTATTGTACTATTGAAATTAAATTTCAATCAAATTAACCTAGGGTGAAAAAACCCCCCAAAAATCAAGTGCACTTCACGTTTTGGCAGACGGGGCTGTCCAAAGACGTCCGGCCCGCGGGCGGTACTTCGCCCACCACTGTAATAGCATATGATGGTCAAGAAGTGAACCAGTGGTCAAAAACAGAAGCAGAGTTTTTTCCAAAACATTGTTCAAGGACCGAAATGTTCGAACAAAGCTAGAGCAGGTCGTTCTGAGGTACCACGTACCTATACTGTCAATGAAGATCGTGAACACCCACTGGACAAATCGCTCTTTTGAGTGTTTACCTACCGATTTAGTTAAAACGTTTTAGACAGGGTAAAAGCTTTTATAGCTCCATGGATGAAATTGCTCTATTTATTTCTTTTGCAAGACACACTAAACCTGATTACGCACTGTTCATGCCACTGTAAATACAGCAGCACAGTTTCTACAATGTCCGAACAAGATTTATCTGTCTTCCTGCTTCCGTGATCTCAGTTAAATTAAAGCCTGCAATACAAACTTATGCAAAATCATCGACATAACTAGATTCTAATTGTTTCTATCTCAATAAGGAACAAGTTGTACCAGTGCGTTTCGTGTGGAGTTTGTTACGGCTTGTCTAATTTCCATAATGTTGGATCTTAAGCCACGAAAGTAGTTTAAAAAGAAACGTTTAAACACGTATTGAAGATGCGAAGCAGGAAGTAAATAATCTTGCCTCGTTGTCACGTCAGCACGGTGGCGGATTCTCCTCCTTGACTCACTGTGTCGACACGAGTTTCACACGTCGTCTGCACTCGTCTCTTCGCAGCCACCATGGCACAGCAAGCAGACGACAGCGTCGCCGTTTGGCAGAATAAATGCAAGGATCTGGAGAAAATTGTAAAAACTTTGTCCTCGCACTGCTTCAAATGTAAGTAGAACTCTATTTTCGGTTATTCTTGACAATATCTCTATGAATAAATGTATATTTTTTCAAGTAGCAGACGGAAATAATTTATGACGCTTCGTCACTATCAGGGGACGTAACAGAGGAGGTGTTTGCGAACAGTAATTCCTCTCAGGCGTATCTGTTGAGAATGAGCTAAATAACTACTTTCCTGTTTCCAACAACTGATAGTACTTTTATTCAATAACATTACAGAAAACGTAAGAGTTTGTGGAGTAAGGCCGATCTGATTTTCATGTCATCGTTTCAGAGACAAATCTCTCGGACAAAAATATCTCATCCGATCTGATCACAGGCACAATACTTCTAAGTCATGTTTACAAAACAATTACCAAAATACCAGTTAACCTCTTACGATAAATATTATATAGTTTAAAATCACATCTATTTTCTCTTCGATTGCCATTTACTGAGAAAGAAGTCTGACAGTTGACAGTTGCTTCTCTGTTTTTCTCTTTGCTTCACTCATCAGACATAAAGTAAATATTTCTCCTAAATTCCTTTTAAAAATAAAAATAACAGAACTAAAAAAATTTGCATTTCTCATTTTTAAAGTATTTCCATTTTTCTCAAAGGGGAACAAAAATATTAATGTGCTCAGAAGGAAAATGTCAATTAAACAAGTGAATTCAGTAGTGGAGGAAATAACCATGAAGTAGTCATCCTTAATAAAAATGTTATAGTGACATTACATAAATGTAAATACTTCCTCTTGTAATCTAACATTGACAAATAGACATAATTTCACAGCTCTTTGTTAAAGTGGCAAGTACTAATCAGTATAGGTATAAAAAACTTCGCTCTAAAATATTTGACAAATAATATCAGCATGATGTCTTTGTTTTCATTCTGTCCCTCGCTTGCTGTAAGGTTGTATATTACAGCTTGTGTTATACTGTCATTATCTTCTTGAACTTTATATTGGCAACCTCTTAAAATCAAATTTAATAGTGTCACTTAAAACAATTTCAGGTGTCATTAACATAAATAGTTTTCAAAATCAGCCTATAGTCACTATATTATAGTGGCACATTATAAGATTCAGAGCAGAGTTGCCAAGTGCCAGATTATGACCGTGTTAATCAGACACAAAAAAGGTGCACTGCCTCGTAACCTTTGAACAATAGCCTGAACTCGCCTGTGGACAGCAAGCATGGGTAAAGTAGGCCACTGAATACTTGTTCTACCTGTTCCCACAAGTTTCAAAGCATGACTATGCACCAGCCTTTTACCCTGCTGCTTCTGGAGAAAAGAAAGCAAGTGTAGGGATTTGACAGCCACTCAGAATTGAACTTCTTGCAAACATAAAATAGTTTGGCATTTACTGTATTAAAGGTCTGAGACCAGAATGTGTCTTAGAAAAGAAGAAAAGAGAGTGTGCATGCTGTCATGTAACACACTTCCATTTTCATGAACATATGAAATGTATATGCTATATGAATGTTAATGTGTGTGACTACACACATGCAAATTGAAATTCACATGAGCACTAAATGACACACACTGTCAGAATAGCTAAAGCAGCAACAACCCTTCTGCATTACTGTTGTGGTCTGTTCATGAAACCTTGAAAGTCTCATTGTGTTTATTTGCAGTGGTGGAAAAACATGAAGAGCTGTTGAAGAAATACAAGGAAAATGAACAACAGGTATTCACATTCCGATATTATGCATTATCATCTCATGGAATTCAATAGCACACACACTTGAACATTTTATAGCTCTATCATTCACCTTTTGAACAATTGTTAAGATATAGTTACTGCATGGCTGTTAAAAAGTTTGCTACACCAGGCAAGGTAACATGTACTATTAGAAATTGCAGTTCAGCCGATAAAATTGTTAAAAACATTTTAAATTATAGTGACTTCTGAGAACAAACTTGCATTAGTACAATTGCCTGTGGGAAGTAATAAGACCTTTGACACTAGCAGGTGAAACACTGTCAGTAATTGTATCCCACCACCTCCTTCCTGCTCCCCCATCGCCACCAACCGCAGACAAAAGATCCCTTATACATGACAACCGTTCGTGTACTGTGTCACACCCCGGCCCACCCTAAAAGCGGTAGACCGTCGAGTAGGTATAGGCCGTTACGGGGAAGTTTATATGTAGAATGATGTGAGGGGAATCCCAACTCGGCGTAGCAGGGCAGGAAGAGGAAAAAGACGTGCTGACAGTGTGTCATCCTTTGAACCATTGTTTTCTCTACTCTCTCTTATCCTGGTCTCGGGTGTAAGCTTTCACGTCAACAACCCTCCCCATTCCCGCCTCCCCCCCGCCTCCCAAACACGTTGCATATTTATGTTACCATTATCGATCCTCCCAAGACATTCACATTCTCACTATAGGTATAACAATAAATAATCTGTTCGTTAACAGACATCAAAACTCCAATTTTTCTTTCATTATTTTGCAGTATAACCAACTGGCAGATCGACTGAAAACGACAGAAGAGCAACTCGCCAAGATGGGAAAATGTGGGTGACGTGTGTGCATGTGTGTGCACGTGCCACGTGTACTTTGTATTTGTGTGTGAGAGAGAAGGGGGAGAAACGAAAGAGTGTAACATTTACTGAATGACTGTGAGAAATAATTTTTTGAAAATATGTTCGAATAGCAGCGATCGACAATCAAAAGTACAGAATGACTAAAGAAGTAAGGATATCACAGATACAGGATCTACTCCTGCTTCCTTTCTCTCTTGTTTATTTTATTTCTGTTTTGATCAGACATATAACTCCAGTGCATTAGCGAGCTCACGCTTACACACAAACATATTATGAATGCTCACTGGATTAAAAGTAAACAGCAGTTGTTTTCTTGTGTTGCAGTATACGAACCTGTTTACAATGAATATGAGAAGATCAAAAACAAATTCGAAATTGAAATGGAATGCCGGCATCATGCTGAAGAATATGCTTCAAAAGTAAGAGTAGTAATATAGAGTTTTGAGGTGCATGGAAACATCATTGCCCACTTAAATTTATTTAATGTGCAGTTTTTTTTTAAAACTCTGTGTATGTGTGTACGCGCGCACGTGCATGTGTATGCATATGTGTGAGTGTACACATGCATATTGTATGTGTGTGTGCATGCACTTATTTACTTCTTTCTTTATTCGGCTACAATGCAAGAGGGGCATTTAATTGTATAGCCATGATACAAACAGCCACCACCAGTTAGTGCAACTGACCGTGTATAGTGGTGTGATGGCTTGCGCGCCTTAAATTGTCCATCCACAGAGCTATGTCGGCCTTTGCTCCGGGCAGGTCTAACCAAGCCGAACAGGTCTGTCAGGGGAGAGGCCAGACTAAAATGTTACACCCTGGCCCTCCAGGTTGGGGGTTTTGCTTTGGGCTAACAACCCACTCATGTTATAAAAAGAAAAGCTGAAACAGAAACCGTAACAGTACCACAAGGGCGCGGCCCAATATGCTTCTCGAGGAGTAACAAGGAATAAACTACTATGATACAAACAATGATACATATAATCCAGAAATATGTCGCATAATAACAAGCATATATGTATTAATAGATATCACATTCTAAAACTGCAATCGTAACAATGTGTCAACATGACATTTATATATTAAAAACACAAATGAGTATCCAGCTACTGAAAGAATGACAATATAATTTGCATAAATTTGCTTAAATTAATAAGTTAAGTGCTTGCTTTCATATTTATTAGCTGATAAAATTTAAATGCATTAGGGTATGTGTATTATAAAAGCCTCGAAGAAGCACTTTATACAAAAAAGGTGTTTACTGAGCCATGGGGAAGCTTCATTAACTTGATTGTCAGTGTGGGTGACTTAGAAGCAGAATTTTGCCTGTGTAAATCTTGTTCAGGCTGTTGACTTAAAAACATCCAGTACCCATACAGCAGTGAAAGAAAGCTGATTCTAGAAATAATTGTTTGAGGGGCATTTATTATTACTTCATTTTTTTTCCTGAAAGCATGTCATCACTTCAGATTTTTGAGTTATTTTAACTTAATTCCATCCATACATGCCTCCCTTGACTGGTACCAATTGATGAAGGGTTATGTTGGTCCAGTGATGCTAGTAATAGTAGTAAAAGCATGGAACAGCCAGTCCACTACTCGACTTCATGTTTGTCAGCCAGTTCTTCCTCAGTCCACCTCTGCATCAATCACCCTGGGTCACTTAGTTAAACCAGACTAGCCTGAGCCATTTTACAGTTGCAAGAGGGGAGGTTTACCAAAAGGGGGATTTGTACATGGTCATAGGTTTTGAATTCACACTTAGGGAAAGTGGACTGTCAGGATGATTCAAGCTGAGTTTGATTCTTCTTAATTTACTGTTTTTAGTCCTTTTGTCCTGTTTAGTTTGTTTTGTTTTTTTTTGAATTGAAAACAACATATTTTGGGGCATTTCTGGGTCACTACCTCCATCTTATCCTTGAATTGCAAATGAGTTAACTCATAAAGTGGTTGGAACATTTTGTCCCACATATAACTCAAAAGGAAAGAAATTAAAACAAGAAAAACTGAAGTTAGTGGTACTAAAACTGAACAAATGTATTCAAAATTACTAACATTTTACCTTGTGATTTGCATACATGTTTTAATCAATACAAGAATGTGAAAACATACGAACAAGTTGCTGTTGTTGGGGTGTTTTTGGTACAGTGGGTTAAGCCCTTGTCACAAATGATGAGAAATGGATTTAATACGCTCATCATTTGATACGTAGTCAAAATGTGTGTGCATGTGAATCTTTATCTGTAAGCTGTTTTGGGCTTGCCTTTGGTTGTGGGGAATGTCACTAAATAAAGGGCTGAAGTCGTGGTGATAATTTTCTGCTTATAAACTTTCTCTCATTTCTTTGGAATATTTCTCTACCTTTTCCAACTTTTTTTTAATAATTTTAATGTCTAGTTTTGTTCCTTTTGCACATCTGTGATGCATTAATTTTAAAATTTTTTTATGGTGGGTCTGTTTATCACAGATTTCTCGTGAGAACAGGAACCTCAGACGAATGAGTCAGATGGTGTCTGCAAAGCATGGAGTGTCTTTGGTTGAGTTCAACCTGGAAAGCGAGAATTCAGAGAAAAAAGACACTTATGAAGAATACTTGGAAACTCTTAATCAGAAGATTTCAGGTGAAAGAAAATATTAACTGAATTTTACTCAACTTACAGTATTTCTTACATTTAAAAAACACACTATTAGTTGATAATTTGAATCGAAATGTTTTAATGGCATTTTCCCTTTTTCATTTCAATCAGATTTGAAGGAAGAAAATTCTCAGCTAACTGCAGAACTAAAAAAATTCAAGGAAGATTATCAAATTGAAAAAGACAAAAAGTTAAATTATTCAAAACAGGTGAGTCTTTTTGGCAGGTTCTTTTATTATCATAATTCTTAGTATCATTGACATTGAAAATGTTTTTATTTATTGCAAGTCAGGTTCTCATGTAACAATGAGTAGATATTGTGAGACACCTTGCAAATTGCTAAATCTAAAGTTCGAAAATCATATGCAACATTTTTGCATTAAAATTGTTGGTTTTTTTTTTTTGCTATGCATGGAATAGCACAGCACTTTTTATTCCATCATGGTTTAACTTTGAACCTCTGTTGCAATTGAAAAAATTTGTAGTCGAAAGAAGTCATCTTCTTAATCAAACTTTGATCTGTCTACGTTTCTAGAATGAAAGGTTAAAAACTGAGGTGAAACAAGTGAAACATTCTCTCCAGCAATATGAAGCAGCTTTGGCAAATCTTTCTAAAGGTATGTAATATAGTTCTACACTATACAACATATCTCTGATGACTCTTGATATATTTAAAACTGCATTTATAATTGCTTTTTAATCTTACTGCTTAAATATGATTTCTCTCTTTCTCTTTTGATATGTAAAGTTGAAAGATATTATGATGCTCTGTCTCTCAGACTCTTGTTTTTGACATGGGAAGTTGTTGAGATTTTAAGGTGACCAATTCCTTTATAAAATATTTCCAGTATATTTTTTTTAAGTAAAGAAAGCTTTTAAGTTGTAGTTTGAAAGTCAGTAAACTGAAGGGTCAGAGAAATAGTATGACAAATCCATGGATGTGTGTAATGATATTTTTAACTAATTTTATTTTTTATTCAACAGCATCTGATTTAGCTTTTCAAGAGTATGAAAAGCTGAAAGGAAGCTATGAAAAGGAAATTCTTTGCCGTGACCAGGCTGAAAAATATGCATCAACAGTAAGGTTTCTCTTTTAAAACGACTAGACAAACATTATATTCAGTCTCCAGTAGTAACATTTATGGCTTAAGCAAAAAAACAAACAAGAAGAAACAAAAAATTGAGCTAGTACTTGTCAAAAAGTCTAAAAGTAACCCCTTTCCTTGGTATGAATAAGTTAAAATCATTTCTTTATTTCAATGCATTTTTAAAATGTGGAAAGCAGCTTGTGCACACCACTTTCACACCTCAAGCTTCCACCATCTTAGCATAATAAACTAAGATGACCTCTAAGAGCTTGTTTTCCTGCCACTGGCAAAAGGCATATTGTTCATTTGATAAATCATTTTGGAAATCCCTCACATATTGAATTCGCACAACCACACATGGAGACTTTGGCTACAAGGGGAAGTTTTAATTTTAAGTTCTCAGTTCATTTTACCTGGTGATGAGCACCATTTTCTTTAGAATAACACCTTTGAAAATTTTCAGCTACTTTCAAAAGTCATGCCAATCCATGATAGGAATGTATATTCCTTATGTCGGCAAGACTTACAATAATTGTTTCACCAATTTACTTGTATTGGCTTGGTTGGATTTTGAGGGAATAAACAAAGACGTAGGAGACAGGATTTCATATGTCATGTCTTGTTGCAGCTGTTTGCTGAAAAAGAGGCTGCAAAGCGCCAAAGTACTATGTTGCTGATGGAAGTGGCATCTGATCGCAAGCTGATGAAGGCTATGGTTGAGATAGAGGACCTTACTCGTCAACTAGAGCAACAAAAAAGGCAGTATGAAGAGCAGGTACTCAATTTCACAATTTATGTTAGACTCTATTTTTTCAAACTGAATAAAAAACATTTTTTCAATTTTCTTTTGAAATTGAGCACTGACTTAACTTCATGCTCTGAGTTCTTGGAGCTGTTAGCTGTAAAATTTTGTTTTTCTTAACTGTATTGTACAAGATTCTTAGCTGCAGCTGTTTCTTGGAATTAACCTGTATATTTTAAATTTGAATCACATTTTGGTTCCTCTTTCGACTTTCCATTAAAAAAACCATGTGTTCTATCAGGAAATAAAACTAGGAGGGCAGACTTAATTGAGGGCAACAGTTACATTGTTTAATTGTTTGCCATGACTGAAAGAAGGAAACATATGGTTGACAGTTGGTTTCGTTCAGGGATAAAAATTTTAATTACAAGATTTGCTTTTATATAGGTTGATATTGTGCATAAAATTTATAATAAAACTGCTACAGAGCTTCATGTTTTGTGCTTATTTTCTCTTTTTGGGGAGGGGGTGGAGAGGGGTTAATAAGGTTTTATCAGTTAGTGATATGATGGTCTGGGTGGTGCCGTATTACGGAATAGAGTTACTTTTTTTTTACATTTACATTGCAGCATTGTTATTTTCAGAATAATACAAGTAAAATCACTGCCACCATTTGCTAGTGCCTCAGCCCTAAAATGTCCTTGTCAGCCTATGCTTACAGGATTGTTTTCTATCCTTAGATTTGTCCTGCTTCTGTCAAAAAGTGCCTTTTACAAACTTGGCATTATGTGGGACGTTTAACCTTTGAACCTTAAAACCCAAACTTCTACCCTAGTTTCTACAGGGGGAGGGGGTGAACAGCACGTGCAGTGCTGGTACTCTTGCGGTCTCGCTAATTCCATCTGGCTCACAAGTGCCCTCATCTCTCTTCTCCTGGTCAAACCATTCTTTCCTGCTGGACAGTGAATGTTCAGCCATTAACTACCACTTTTTTCCTTGTTGCTTTATCTGCTTCTTGCTTATCCTTTTCACGCCTTGCCATGTGAGTTATGCTGATGATACACAGCTTTATTAGTCAGCTGCACTTAGTGAACTCGGTGGACTACTGAGAGACAGGAGTGTATAGATGACGTAAAGTCCTGGATGCTCCAAAACAGAGGCAACTAAATGATGATAAGACTGACCTGTTTCTTGTACAAAGAAATTTTTGAGTTACCCTTGTCTTCTTCACTTTCTGTCTATAAATAACTCAATTATTCCTTTCTCCACTTCTGTCCTCAGCTTGGGTTTCATTCTTAATCAGACATTGACTTTTCATCAGCATATTTCTCATGTCTGCAGAAATGCTTACCTTGAACTTTGTAGGATCAGTACTATTCGTCACTATTTCACCACTGAAGCAACTAAAACTTTATCTGTGCCATTGTGTTGTCGAGGATTTACTATTGTAATTCTCTTTTCTCTTCTTGACAGACTTCAGAGGATCTAGAATAATGCTGCTCGCTTCACCTGCAGACCATCTAGAAATGAACATATATCCCCTATCATACGCTTTCTTTACTGGCTGCCAGTTGTGGACTATATAGCCTGCAAACTTTCCACTTTGACTTGCTCTGCCATTTCTTGCACTGATCCTCAGTATCTCTCCAAACTCACTCCCATATGTACGCCCACACGACTTCTTCAGTCATCTTACGACACCAAGCTTCTTTGAGTCCCAGTAAGACAAGGACGTATGGACAGGGGTCTTTTTCCTACCAAGCTCCATCAGCTTGGAACAGATTACCTGTCATACTTTGTCACTCTTATTCTCTTACCACCTTTATAACTTCAGACACATCTTTTCAGGACAACTTCACTGGGACCCTGTCCTGACCATGAGTGTGTGTCTATAATTTACTTTGTATATGAGTGTATGTTATAGAAGTGAGCATGTCTGTTATATATGAATGTGGGTGCATGGCTGTTGGTTTAGCTCTTGTATCATTTATATAAAGCACTGTGAGCAAATCTTTGGAAAGGTGCTGTATAAATCATTATTATTATTATTTTTGTTTGTTTGTTTGTTTTTTTTTTGCTGTTAGGAGTTTATGACTTAAGTTTTTGAATGAAGATGTGTTTCTTAAGTTGGCATTGATTAGAAGTCTGCAGTATCTATTTTATGAGGCCAGTAATTTATTTGCTACTAATTTTTGATAACCTTAATCCATATAATACTGCTGTTAGGAGTTTGCAGGTAATCACAGCCAGCTAATGGAGCAAATCCCTCTTTTTTGATCATTGTTATCTAGATGTCAGACCATTGTTGTTCCTCTAGATGTCAGACCATTGTTATTCCTCTAGATGTCAGACCTGAAAGAGGAGCTGACTAGTTTAAAGGATCAGGAGTTGCTGACATCACTGGAGCAAGAGAACCAGCAACTTTTGGAGGAGAGGGGCTCACTACAAACTCAGCTTGCAAGACTTGAATCACAAATCAATGATCTTCGCTCCCAGTACACTAAGCTTTCAGATGAATGTGAGTACAGCAGAGTGTATTCTGTTCTGTCCAGGGTTGTATGAGCATTCATATTTCTTTTGAGTTAATAAATGCCTGCAAAGACTGCTTATGCTATGAAATTTATGTGAAATAAATAAGCCTGCAATCTATCTCTAAACATTCATGTGAACATTTATGCAAATGTCCAGCATAACTACACAGCAGAAAGATGTTCAGCAGAGTGTATGAAATCGTAATGTGCACTTAATGAATGGTAATGCATTTTCTTGATATCCATGGAATAAAAATTACTTTAAATTTTTCTAAAACATTATTTCAAACTGCATATCTAATTATCATAATTCCACTTAGGCATTGAATAAGATGTTCTTGTCCAAAATCGCATGCATGCAGAACTTTGTTCTTTGAGCGCTTTTAAAGTATTGTTAGGTATTACAAACTTAATAATTAGTATTGTGAAGTAAAAGAATGCATAAAGCATGCCTATTTAGCAATTTTACTATTGTTATTCCTCTGCTGACATACAGCTACAGAAAACATGACTTCATCAAACACTTTTTTATACTTTCTTGTTGTTTGGATCCTCTTTATATTTTTATATTTGTCTTTATTTGTCATTCTTCCATCATTCATATGTTGTTTGCTTGTTCTTCTGTCCCATCGTATGTTGCCCCTGTCTTTTTCTTGTTCTTAAGTGGTAAGAGCATGCTCCTTAGGAGTGTCAGTAAGCGCTATATAAATTTTGCAGTTATTCTTATTATACTCAGTGCACTGTATTTTTCAGATCAGAATATAGAGAAGAGATTAGAAGAAGCAACACGACCACCCCCACCTCCTCCTCCACCCCCACTTCCACCACCAACAAAGAAGCTTGGGTGAGGTCTGGTGATGTGCCAGTTGCACCTGAAAAACAGTAAATGATGGGAGGAGTTGCACAAATTACTAGATGACATTATAGAATTTTACTTTACATAAACTTTTGAATAACTTTAATCAGTCAGGTTGAAGCAGCATATTTTCTACTCTATTTTATGAGAAGAGTAGCAGTTTTGCTCATTCAACAGCCTTTCCTAAATCGTAAATAGGATTTGGCTAAAACTGCAACTTTTATAGTCTCTGAAGCAAGCTGAAAACTGGAAATCAACCTCTTTTTTTACTATGCTTTCTTAAGCCAAAATAGCATGTGTAAGAGAAAGTGCTTGCTAGTTGTAAAAAGAGTCAACTGATTAGTACAATATCCATGAGTCAACTTTCCTGTTCTCTAAAGGTCTGGTTTAAGCTGCATGCTTTGGTTTACAGACTTTTTGGTCGGAGAGACAAGAAAAAGGCTGCAGCTGCTGCTGCTGCTGCTGCTGCTTCTGGTGGGAAAAATGGTAGGGTCATCAAAACATGAACTAGATTATTCTCAGGAGGGGCCAAAATGTAGGGTTATCAAAACATGAAACATATTACTCTCAGATCAGTGTGAGGGAGCAATTGGTAGGGTCATCATTACTCTCAGTACAATGAGAGGGAGCAAATGACAGTGGTGCAATAATCAACTTAAATATATTTAAGAAAATGGCCAGTCTTGTCAGTACTTGGGAGTCAAGTGAATTTTTGAAACGCAGATAGTAATAACTTGTGACAGCTCACAAATGAGCAAGCATCTGTATTATTTTAAAATATATATTTATGAGATATGTGAGCAAAACAGAACACTTATTCAAGAATCTCTTTTTCAAGAACAGATAATTGTAACATGACGTTATGCCACAGTCAGCATACTTGAAAATGAGGCAGTGTTTTGGACTTTTAATTAAAGGAAAGTAATTGAGTTTTAATTGACTTTTAATTAAAGGAAAGTAGTTGAGTTTAATAACAGGCTTTGTAGCATATTCAAAAATATGTGCTTTATATATCAGTCTTCTTGTGAGAGATCTGTATAGGCATGTGTGTGCGTGCACATTCTCATATGAATTTCCTGTGTTTGAATCTGATTATGTTATAATCATTTATGTTTGTAAAAGATGTAATACAATTATTATGAAAAAAGTTCTCATCACTGCATATTTTTTCTGTCTTAGGTTCTAAGCCTGGGGTGCCCACGAATGATGACTATTCAAAAGCAATTGATGAAATGATGAAGAGGATCAAGGATGGAAAACCACTTACACGTGCCCCGAAACAAGTTCGAAGAGTAGGTGTTTAAATTTTTTTTATAGGTGACTCAGCTCAAAGCAAGAAAAATATATAGATTGAAAATTTACCAGGATTTTTGTGTCCACATAATACTTGGAAGGTAGTGAATTTAATTCACACGGGAGACTAGCTTTTTTGAGCTTTCAGGTGAAACCAGGTTGCTTCCCCTTAAGTTGAAAATTATGTTGTCTTTAATCGTAGTAATAAAGGTATTGTTGACTGTCCAATTATTTTATTTAAATGTGCTTTTCATAAACCACTTTTCTGCACCTTTAAATTTCTCATCGATCATTTATGATGATTGGCTTATGATCACACAGAGAATGTAGATTCCATTGTTTCATTTGAGTGGTGACAGACTCATGACTTCAGATTTCCTTATTCACAGCCATCATGTCCAGATGAGACAGATGGGTCAGCCATGAATGAATTGAAAGGACTTTTGGTGAGCTGCTTTTTTTGTTCTCTTTCTTATGTACAGATGACTTATTGGACTGTGCATCATTTTTTCCCATACCATGAAAAAACACTGTGGTCAAAGACACTGTACAGATTAGTGGGTAGATTGTGAGACCTTATGCCATAGTAAAGACCGACAGTCATGTAAAGAAGGTATTAAGTGTTTGTTTTTCAACTCATGATTTGATCATTCAGGACAGTTTCTAACCAGTAATCATAAAGCATATGGAATATGTGTTTCAGTTTTTATCCTGTAATTGTAGATTAATCATCTTAATACATTTAAAAAATGCTTATGTGGTTTTATTTCAAACATTTTTCATTAAATTGCATATTATTGCTGAGTTTGTGTTTTGTGATAATAGACAAATCTGAAGAAAGCAAGCAGTGAAAGTGACTTAGCTGCCCCCATTCCAGCAGATCATGATGATTCAGAATTTGCTAGGGCCTTCCGAAAAATTAGACGACCCAGTCTTGAAGAAGAAGGACAGGGTGATAATGCAGTTAAGTCATCAGGTAATGATGGAGGTATGGAAAATTTTAACTCAATTTTGGTACTTTATCAAATTTTTTTCCAGCAGAGCGTGAGCTATGACACTTGCAGCTTTATCTTTGAATGCCAGTTCCTTTACTTTTTTAATGTTTGCATTATCAGCATGAAGACAACAACATGCTCTTTGTTTTTACATTCGATGTAACATTCTTCTTTGCAAATGCAGATTTCTTGTCTTTTATTCCAATCTGTATTACAGGTTCCTATTTTTTCTTGTCTGACTGAAATTTTCCTGAAACATTTATTTGAATAAGCTGAGTGTTTGCGGCTCAAGATTTGCTATTCTCGCTGATCATTTTGTTACATACACAGTTTGATTTAAGTAAATAAACTTTTAGATTAATGAAGTCTTGAACTGGAATTTGGCATGTAAATCTGAGAAGCAGTAGCTGGAACTTAAATTCTTCAAGAACTATGTTGATTATTAAGAATCTTGAAGAAAGAAACCTTCTTTTAAATTTGTTTTTTCCTCCATCAGAAAATCAAACTGAAGAAGTGCAGAGGCGAAAGGGTAATATGGCAGGTCCAAAAAAGCTCTCCGTACTTGCAGAATCAGATGAGTCTACAGAATAGCAAATTTGTTCTAAAGTATTTGTGGTTTCAAGTTCAGTAGTGTAATGTATGATTTTTTTTTTAAATAATAGAAAGATGACTAAATGTGTTAGCTTTCTTTGCTTCCAATTTTAGGATGTAAATTGGTTTAATTTTGTTTGGTTTTGATTGATGTAAACCATTGACATAGCTTAATGAATCAATTGACAAGTTTCCTTCATGAAGTTGAAAAGATTGAAGATGACTCAGATTATCATTCTTTAATAGCTTTTTGTCAAACTGGGTATAAGGTATATTATTTATGATAAAAATATAACTTGATAGTAGATGGAGTGTAATTTGGCAGGATAATTTATTCATGATGCAGACTTCCAGATTTTCTTTTTTTAAATCTTTTTAATATTTGGATCTTTCTTTTGACCAATATTTTTAAAAGAGATGGAGGAAGAGAAAATTATGTTTTATCTTTTTTTTTCAGTTTTGCAGATCTGTTTTCATAGATTGTGAAGTATTGTTTCTAAAAAAATGTAAAATGATTTTAATGTTTATGTACATATTTTTTTAAGACTTGAAGTTATGTGCTAAAACTTTCTGTTCTTGGTTTCATGTGAAGTTAAACTTATTACTGAAAATATTAAATTTTTATCATTGCTTGTACAATAATTGCATCCTATGGATGCAACTTTTATTGTGAGGCTTTTGAGGCTCCATACTAAATGAGAACAATTTGAATTAAATGACTGGTTGAATGTTTTGAAAAATTCAAATATGGATATAACAGAATGACAGAAATGTGAAAAAGCTGATGTCTGACAATATTGACTAGCGTAATTTTGATACATAATTCTATGATCAGCATTCCAAAAGATATTAAAACTTAACAAAATACAGTATATTTTAATATTCCATTACAAGTAAAGGTTGATGGTGATGGTGCAAGAACTCAATGCAAAATCTGTTGCACCACCCAAGTTTTTGTAACCATTTTTTAAGCACAATTGCTCTTTTATTAATAAATCATCTGCAATAAGGACAAATATTTGTTTCAATTTTTTAAAATGATATCTGTAGGTAGTATATTCATTATCAACAGTGTGATGGCACACCTGTATAGCCAGCTAGTTAGAATACCAGTGTCTGAAGCTGGAGGCATGCCAACTTTATGCCGGTTGGATTCCCTTGTGGTGCTGGCAAACTTTCCCCAATTGATTCTGCTGTTGATTTGGTACCTGATTACCTTAGATGGCTGGTGAGGGAAAGCCAGTGAAGGAGAAGGGATGGGCATGGCCCTCACAAAAAAACACAGTCTATAACACCTCACTCCCTGGTGACTGAAAAGCTAGGGGGCTGCTTTTAACTTTTGTTTATTTACTGATGTGGTGTGCAAAGAGATATATGTATGAAAATTTCCTACATCCAAGCATAGATTTAAAGATTCATTATTTAATAAGGTTAACATGCCTCAGTGAACAAGAAAATGTATACCAGTATTTGAGTTCACAGGTGAACTCTGAGTAACAAGTACATAAGCAATGAGTATCATTTGGAAAGTGGTTTATGAGCAACTACTTCAAAGTAATATTGTGAAGGTACTTTGCTTTTTATGGTATTTTGTCATCACTTTTTCTTTTGTTCTAATCAGTGAGTTGCACATTTGTGTACCTATTAAAATTCTAACATTTTTTCACATTTACTGTGTAAAATGTTGATAATATTGTTTTTATTGTTTGCATCTTGGCTTTTTGAAAACCCATCCCCAATTGATATTTAAGATAACCAGGACTTGAAATCTGTCTCGGAAGGGGTTTGCCTGCCTGTTTTATGCTCACACACACAACCCACCCACCCGCACATGTACCCCCATTTTATGGAAAACAAAGACTGAACGGTCTTACAAGATATGTAGATATGACCCAGCTATAATCCCAGGAAAGTTAGTGGATTCTTAGAAGATTGTGATGCTTCAGTCTAGAAACCATCACTATGTTCTTTATTTGATGTGTATGTAACAGGTTGACCTACCATTATCTACTGAGCTCGCAGTGAAATGTGCTTTCACACACCGACCAGTCCCAGACCACACTCCCCGGCCGCTCACTTCACTCTCTTTCCGCTTTCTCCCCACTCTCTTCCTCCATCACGGAGCTGTCACCCGGCCAACGACCCCTTCACCCGGCCAGTGACCCTGTCACCCGGCCAGCGACCACCCCCCCATCACCAGCCTCCACCCTCCTTGTGTATGTGCGTGCTGTCTTCCATCCTACTATATGTATGGCAGCTGGTGCTTTTAATGGCTCTTTCTCAGTGTGAAGTATACATATATGTTTGTGCGCCCTTCTAATATTATATGGAGCATGTATGTGTGTGCCAGATTTAAAAATTTTTTACATAAGTATTATGTGCATGAAAAGAAATGGAGTCTGTTCATTTTAAGAAGCGAAATTTTTCAATAAATTTGCATGGGAACAGGAAGATGTTTTATTACAAACTATTTCTGGAGATCCCCCAATCCTTTCTTTTTTTTTGAAAAAAGGGCGATGTAGAGGTATGCATCAAGATAGCTCATGTGAAAATTTGTAGCTTTAGAGACTTAAAACAAAGGTCGAGAATCTCCTGAAGAGTTTGTAAGCTCTGTTGGGGAAGATAAAAGTGAAAACATTTTAAGATGTTGACGATCATTTGGGAGAACTGAAAACAAACAACCGTGTACATGACTGGTGAGGACCACTTTAGCAAGTCCATTGTATATGCATAATTTCATCTGCTGTCATAATGGGTTTGGTAGAAAAGTCAAAATCTGCATATTTTGAGGTTTGATTATTCACTATCACTTTCAGTTCATTTTCCTATTTAAATAGCAATGCTTACATTTTGAATGCAATGAGGTAAAATGGTTAATATCAAGGTCCTGTTCCCAATGCGTTAAAGCCTAGACCTCTGCATTTTCTCAGCTTGAAAAATTTGTATCACACACTCAAAGAGAAAGAGGTATTTCAGGGACAGAATGTTGTGGAAGGAAACTATGTCTTTTACTTTCTTTAATCTTTCCTGCAGAACTGCATCATTGCAGTTTCTAGTTTGGTCATACGATTGCAGAATTAATCATTTTTGAAGAGAGGTGTGGGTCAGGACAAAAAAAACAAAACCCAAAACAAACTAGTAAGGCATATAAATTTGCATACATTACCATGGCTATTACCAATGGAAAAGCTTAGATCATATATTATTTAGGACATCCATGGACATTTGTAATGTCTCAGGGTTCACCCCTTTATGTGTATGATATTGTTTGTAGAATTTAATCTTGAGAACGAAGGGGTGTTATTTACTCAGAGTTCCATGATTTCAATATTTTAAATGTGATCTTTTTTGTGACTCAAATGATATGTGTACTTTTGCTTACTTTTAAATGAAAGTGGTTGTATAGTTCCCTGCAGTCAGGTAATATGAGCAGGACTAACAGATAACATACATACATTCTAATATTAACTTGACCGTCATATTTAAGTGACAGATCAGTCTGCAGCCCACCAGGTCGATTGAAATTTTAGGTTTCCAAGAAAAGCTAGATGTACCACACGATAAAATGTATTTGTGTGAGGTGTAATAAAATCTGTATTTGTAAATATGGTCTGATCTTTTTATTTTACTATTCAGAAACTATTAATCCAGAAGCTTAACAAACATGATTTGTGAATGGATGGAATATGTACATGAATTATTAGGTGTCAGCTGATTTTTATGTAAGCTGTATGAACTGATGCAGACAAAAATAATACATATTTAAAATAATATGCTTAGATCTGCATGCACTCATCTACATGCATGCACACACCCTCAGACACATGCAAAAGGCATTAGATTAAAAATCTGCTGAAAATTTCATTGTAATAGAGAAACAGTGCAAGAATGAAGATATGAAAAGGAATAAAGAATTATGGTAAAAAGATTATGAAGGTACTGTCATTTGTGGTTGATCAATTCCACACTTTGGATCTTTATATGGGTTGCAGATTTTGTGTTGGAAAAGTGAAATGTATTTGAGCAGTAAAACCTAATTAAGCCCATCATCCATCACACTTTGTCACCTTTTTGGAAGGCTAGTAACTGCCTCAGTTTTTATCTGCTGATGGGTTCCAGACTTACTATTATATATTATTAACAAATGAAAAAGTGATATTTGTGGCACTTCTTCCTGTTAAATCTCTTAGGTCTTTTGATCTAGAACTGGGTATATATCTTATTCCACTTCTGGTGATGGCAGTGAGATGTGGATGAACTCATGATCCTTTCGTGGTGCAAGTTTCCCCGCCGACTCCAACTCAGACTCTATCTGCAGTAGTCGGTTGTACTTGCTAATTCGCTCACCTCGATTTGGTGCACCCAGTTTTATGAATCGAACATTCATTCCCACAGCCTGAAAAAATGACAATATAAAATATGTAAAAATGACTATTTAAAAAAGTAATTAAATGCACTATTTTTCTTGTTTTCTCCCAGACCTTTTCATTTAACATTAAAACAACACTAAATTCATGTAGTGTGCACTAAAACAATTTTCACAAAGACCGTGAGAAGTTGCACGACAAAATTCCCACCTACAATTTTTAGAATGCTCGTTAAAAGGTAAAATTATGTCCACATTCAGGAACACTGTAAATGAACACATGTAAAGAAACTAAGAATGTATTCTAACAAATGTTATTCTTAATAGTTATGACAAAGTTGAAAATGCATGCTCTTTGTTAAAGGCCTACCAGATCAGCAAGGAAGTCATCTTGTGTTTCTCCAGCTCGAGCAGCCAAAACTATCTGATTCTTTGCAGCTGCACAAGGGATGCAGAGCTCAATGCTTTGTCATGGCATACATAAAAGTAGTCTACACACACTCAGCAAATGCACAAGCACATTTACATGTGAAATATTAATGTCAAAAGACGATCAGACAAGACTTACTAAAATTTGAGCTATGATGCCAAATCTCAAAGCAAGAATGAGGGAAAGTATGCAATGTCAGATCTGACTTTGACATTAAACCATAGATTGATGTCATTTACTTAACCAAGAAATGCATCATTCGTTGAAGTAAGGCAGTGGAGACAGGTTCATCACTGTCTTGTTTATACACATCCATGGGTTTGGTAGGTCTCTCTACACTTTCTCTTTTTCACTCAAACACACACGTCGAGCCACCACCACTGTCACTCTGAGCCTATAAATTTTTACTGCACAGAATGTCTGATCCTTAGAAGTCAGTAGCTGCACATCAATATACATTTATGTATATGATAAAGCATAAACAGATGCATATTTGTGCCAAAAAACTTCTTGCAGTGATTCCTGCTTCCCTTATTTCTCATTTACAAAAAGAAGTTGTAGTGAAACTTTGTGACCAATCATGATTTTTTACATGTGTATAAGTAAAATTATTTCTAGCAGCATGATAGAGTGATCAAGAAGTACTGCATAAACCCTCACCTTCCATTTTCTTGACACAGGTCATGAGTTCTGACACTGATGTTAGACTCTCCATGGCAAGAACAGCGGCATTTGTTATGACAGGGTTGGGAAGCTCTTCATTTTTGAGATGTCCTGTGCGAGGGTAGAGATTCTCTCCAACAACGAAACATGTATCTGTGATCTTATCACACAGTTCTAGCCACTGAGTCCTGTCCTGTAGACCAAGGAAACCAGTATTGTGGTGATAGTGGTGGTGGACAGAACATTTTAACACAAGCAGCACACTCAATCCTATATTTTAATTTATCCAAAGAACAACAGATAACTTCTCACAAACATAAGAAGATGAAACAGAACAAGACTAATACTAAATACTGCTGCAAACTGGGAACATAATTTACATAGTCTAGAGTTATGCAAAATGTTTGTGACACAGAGGGAAAACTGTGAGGCATAAAGTGGACATCATGTTTACCTGTTTCTTCAGCAATAGAAAAATCACAGAGCTGCCACTTTACATTTTTTAGCTTTTCTTGCAATGATACAACACATTTTCTCGTCATGGACTTTGTTCTTCTGCACCAAACATTAGGCCCAAGGTCTTAATATATCAGACTCTATGGAACTGAGCCTATAAGCCAGATACTGTGATTGTACACATGTCCAAAACACACTGGTCAGGGTCAAGAATTTACACTCTCCACATATCCTCCATTATTCCACAAGTGAAAAATAAAAGTGATAAACTATGATATGCAAATGCTACACATTAAAAATGGTGATTGTGATCCAGAGACTACAAGGAGTGGCCTTGAGGTGAGATCTAAATCCAGATACTATTACTCTCACTGCATTATTAACAAGCTAGCATTTTACCATGGTGTTACCAGAATGGCTAGAGTAATAGCAACAGTTTCTGCCAGCTTACTTTATTTCCCTAGATTGGCTTACAGATCAGTGGGCCTCTCAAAAGATTTCACGTTTACAGGCACATTCAATGCTGGTAACACTCGCTCACTGACCAAGTTGACTATTAGGTAACAGTCGGTCATCAGCCTTGCTACCTCTCCCCCACCATCATCAACCCCACCAACCCTACTTGCATACATGGTCTTAGCTAACATCATCATTTATTATCCATATTATTTTCCATTTCCATCAATATCTGCATATATAAATATATAGGTAGGTGTCAAGGATAATAAAATCTGACAATGTTTCCTGAGCCAAACCCATCACAAGTACTTCACCTGTTTCCCGAGTGGATCTATGATGAACTTGATTTCTGGGTATCGAGAAAGGAGTTCTGTCCAGAAGCCCACCATATCATCTGCACCCTTCAACATTCCTGTTATCACTTCATATTTGCCCTTTTCCTGTGATGCAAAGGCAAAATATCACTGAGTTCACACAGAGCTAAAATAATCTTCCATAGAGATTTGTGACTACAAACATTTTTAGAATTAGAGAGAGAAAAACCCTCATTAAACGAACTTTATATAATAGTCAGGCAGAAAACTCTGCTTTTGAACAAATGTGACAGTATGTCTCTTGTTAAGGCCCTTCAGATCTACTGGTACACTTTATCAATACAACAATTCACTGAGGTTAATCTCTAGGGCAGAGTTATGTTCCATGCTCAAAACCTGATTTTGTGATATACTTTTTAGTGGATACTGGATATGCATGCACGGTAAAAAAAGTAAATTATAGCCACATTAATGATAACATCTGTGTTACAGGTTTTTATTAGGACTTCACTTTTCTTTCTGCCATAGCCAGGCCTGACAAGAGGGGGCAACAGAGTGGTCTGTGTACCCAGGCCGATGTCTGTGAAGGAGGCCCTACCTTGGTCAGTGGAATTTTTCCTTCTTCTTTTCCTGCTCTTTTTCTTTTACACAGGGGATTTTTCTATGGAGCAAGGTACTACGTCTGATCCTTTAATGCCATTTTTTCTCATTTACTAAAACAATTCTCTGTTCAAATAATGATGTAGGTCCTAATGCACTTGTCCTAATGTTCGCAGTCTATATTATGTAACTAAATGAAATGTAGATATTGAGAATCAAATTGTAAGCATATTATTATATACTGGAAAATAATGTACAGTTACAATTACATGAGGCCCGGAGAAGTCGTCTGCCATGGGTCCATGCTGGCTCTAGGCGGCACTGGCCATAACTTAAGTACATAAAGACTCCAATATACATCTAGATTCTAGAAGCACACCAACATATCACCACCACATCTTTTGACCCAGGCTATGTTGTGTAAGCATTCTTTATCCATAATAATATAGAAAGAGGTGTTTGGGGCCCATTAATTAACCCCTGTGAAAGTATATGGGCACTTATAGGTTTAAAAAATAGATAAGAACACTTGCGCAATTTGGTGCACACATTAAGAAACAAAACCTGAAGCAAATATTACTTAGCCACATCATTATTGGCATTTTAGACTAATTCTTTCTAAAAAGTGAACAAACAGAAAATCTCACAAAATCAATGATTTCATGGGCAGCTGCATTGATACCAATATGAAAATCCTCGCCAGGTTTCAGATTAGCAGCAGTAATCGCTTCTATCAGAAGGTCAAGGCCAAGTTCCAGCTTGTCAAAAGCTGGACACAATGCTCCTGTATCACTCACAGCCTTCATTTGAGCCTGTGAGAAAGATATTTTCAGACAAGTGCATCATCAAGCTGTAGGTGATTGAGATAATAACATATTCTGTTATTGTGTTACTTGACTAAAGCATCCCACTTGACAGGCTAGAAAGAGAATAGGTGACATCATAAGACAAAATAGGTCACTCCAGACTCAGACAGCACACATTCACCAAGTTCCATATATTGGAGAGTCCCCCCAGTGCCCGTTCAGTATGGCCTAACGGACAGTGGCTCACTTCCTCCAGGACTGCTCACCCCACCCAGAAACTTTGAGCCTGCCAACACAATTGAAAGGAAAGATTCCTGTAGTGTCTGAAGTGCACAGCAGACTTTGTCAGGGCCTTTGGAGTTATTATCTGAGATTTAAAGAAGACTACAACGGTGATCTTGCGGGAATTACTTCATTTAAGCATGGACATGTATAGGTTGATTGCTGTCTGTCTGCCAAGACCAACGCTTAGCCTCTTGCGAAGTGATCTGCTCTTAGTCTTGGTGAGCTGAAACAAAGAATGTGACTAAACCGGAACCTTTCTTGTATCATGCCTCGTTTTAGTAGTTGATCTGAAATGTGAATAAACCGGAAGCTTTCTTGTCTTATACCTCATTTTAGAAGTTAACTGGAAAAAATCATCTGCCAGCAGTCCAGGAATATTAGTTCATGATGTGAGACATGACTAGCGATGCTTAACCTCAAAAACTGTGTGTAAGCATACAGAGAACAACCAAGACAGAAATCCTGTTCAAGTAAATGACGGAATGGCAGCAGGGAAAGAAAATCAAAGCAATGTCAGCAGCATTTAAGTTTACAGAAGGAATAGGTGTTAGGTATTAGGAGGCTAGGCATTAGATATGAGGAGGATAGAATAAGATTGGTAATTTTTGTGTAAATAATGTAAATAAATTCATTAAAGAAATGTACATACCTTTGAGAGTGTGTCAGTACACATGAGTGCTTGCATATTATATGTTTATCCTTGTCATATAAATGGAATAAATATCCCCTGGGTAAATTAGACCTGTGTTGTCTTGTGCACATTGAAATCTAGAACTCATTAAAGTAGTTGTGGCATACACAACACACATGATAAGGCAGAAGCCATCTGATCAAAAGATGAATGACACACAGTAGGGAACATACTTGGAAATAAAGCAGTTTTTTTTGTGGATCCCAAGGTCAGCTAAGTGTGAATGTGTAGTAGATGGGGGAAAGAATAGCACAATGCCAGGTATTAGATTAGGTAGCACATATGATGAGTAAGAGCTAGAATTTTAGTGGAACATTCTCCTTGGGAACTTAATCTCCTCTTCGATCCATGGAACAAGAAGGAATGGACTGATCGTTACTTGGGTTTTAGGAGCTGTGACTAACTGATGGTACTGCCACAGGTGTAATTAGTCATGTAAAATGCAGAACTGTCTAGCTACAATTGTTAGTATCAGTCTTGTATCTTTAAAAGATATTAATTCAAAGAATTTTATTTTGGACAAGAAATATATAATTTGTGAAAGTTTTATTACAGAAGGAGAGAAAGAGGTGTAGAATTAACAGTTTCAGCAGCATTGCCCCTTGTTTGGCGGGAAGGGGGTTATCCTTATACACAGCATTTGTATGTAAGGACTACAGCTTTATACCAAACAGTATATATGGCTGTGGAAGTGTTATTCCTTCTTTTGAACTTCAGTTTGTATATTTCTATAGGTGTTTTTGCTTTGAAGACTGAAGACAGAAATCTATCCTTAGTACAAGGCACTTTTACAAATGGTAAAAATTAAAAGAAAAGAATAACTTCTTACCCCAAACTTTGAAACCAGGCTTTTTTCCACATAGGAATAGATTCCAATAATATAGTCCAGACTCTAAACAAATAACACACACACACAGAGTTGATTATTCTGTTACCCTTGTAAATAAAGATTCGTCATTTGTCACAAACGCACACACACTCTCGATTGCTCTTACACACTGAAAACCTAATACTCTTTCCTTAACAGAAAAAAAAAATTAAATTAATAAGATAGATTGCACTCTTTGCACAGACCAATAATGATAAATGAAAGATAACAGCCAGCGGACAGTGAGGTACGTAGAGGGACACTGAACAACATAAAGATCAGGTACAAGAGTAGGATGAAGGTATGAATGGATGTAGATACTATAAGCAGTATAAGATGGAGTTGTTACATGATGGTTAGCATGACAGACAGTATTATCAGGGAGTTAAAAATAGCAATTCAGGGACAGTACTTTGAATGGAGACAAAATGTTGCAGGCTTACTTCTTATCAAAGATGTATCTACAAGCTACAAGAATTCAGGTTAAAATACTCCAGTGCATTATTGAACTAACATAAATATTATCTTAATATTATTATTATTTAGGCCAGAAGACAAAGAAACACAAAGCTGAGCAAGAAGTATAGAAGAAGAAAGAGTAAGGAGCTGTTAAAGTGAAAAGCAGCTCCTGACCTGTGTGTAGCTGAGGTGAGGACTAGGAACAACCAGGAACTCCTTGATGCAGTTCAGTTTGCCTGCTGCTGCTTTTCCACCCTGCATGATGCTGACCATAGGTAATGGCATATGGAACTGGCATTGCTATATACAGATGCACATACAGCAGTGTGAGAGATGGTGCTGACAAAATTGACCATGAGGATTTGGGCAGGAAGACATCCAAAATATTAACAAATGGATGGCAGTGACTTGCGTACATTATACAAACTCCTGACTGTTGTTTTCAGAAATTAGTCTTCACTAGCAAACCTACCTCAGTGTTGCAGAGACTGGAGATATACTCATAAAGAGGAACACCCTGTGTGGCAGCTCCAGCTACACATACAACCTGACTAACAGCACATACAGCCTCTGCTCCTAATGCCAGCAATTCACGGGGCTCCTCTACGATGACAGGTGTAGGAATCTTTGATTTTCCTCCTCTGAAAACAGATTAATGGGTATAAGAAATGTAGCACTCTAGAAGTGTACTGAGTATGTAATTGTTGTTGTAAGGTCAGCGTCGAGTGACGCCGTCCTATTTCCCACGCTGGCTGAACTGTGAACTGTCCACCCGCGACCACTGCCCTTTCCCACGCTGGTTGAGCTCAGGGTAGCCGACCTTGAACTGCCCACCCCCCGGCCACTGGTCTATTGTTACACCCGCCTGAGAACTTGGGTGGAAACAATGACCAGACAGGGCGAGGGGGGGCAGGGGATGGAGGGATCGACATTCTAGAATGTTCCGAGGGTAGGGAAATATAAGTAGCGGGGCGGACAGTGGTTGGATGCTGTTGTTGAGATTTGAGAGAGAGAGAGGAGGCAGGCCAGCAACCGAGAAAAGAGTTGAATAAAGAAATTTCAACGTGAGAAACCATCTTGTGTTTTTCCTGTTCAACTTAGCCCAACCCTACGTAGCCATTGACGTATTGGTTACAGAAAATTGATAGAAAAAAAAGCTACAGAAAAGCTTTATCATGAGATAGATACATGCTCTAAAAGTAATTTTGATATTAAGACACATTATTAAGAATAAGGTCTTATTTGTGCCTGTGCTGCTCTAGTAGGGTAACTTGGCATGATCCATGTGGATTGGATTTAAAACACACAACCTACAACAGAAACAACTATTTCTTTCATAACATTAAGTGTTTAATTCTGCATAAAGATCTTTCTTAATAATTATTCTGGGTCAAAAAAGGAAGTCAAAATTTCTGTGATCCATAGTCACAGTGCTCACAAAACCAGGTCAGGAAGTCTGAATAGTATTATAAATCTTTGCAACAAACCTGAACTTATAAAATACATCAATATTTTAAATAAAAAAAAATCTGTTTGTAATATAAGTTCATGTCAAAATGGGCAACTGATGAGCTGATTCCTACATGATCCTTAATTTCCATTATTTTCAAATAAAAAAAATTCATGATATTAAAAGCCACAATAAAATCAGGAGAGATAGAAACAGACTTAATCACATGCAGAACTATGTATAATACTATTATATTTGCATATCCACAGTCATACTATTCTAAATTAATGCACAACCTTGCACAATCTAGATTCATTTTGTCCTGATGCTCCTAAAGTCATCTTAGGAGACTTCAATCACTTTGACCTGACATCCATTTTTTAAGACCTATGACCACAGAGAGACAAAGGAAACATTTAGAAAAGGTTGATTTCATCTTACTTGACAGATGCTTTTGATTTGGCCTTGGGGTCTTGAGGAACATCCATGCGTGGTGTGGTCTCACTCTCAGGTGTCGTCAGTTCTGCATGGTGTTTTGCATTCTCTTCATCCTGAAGTTTCTGCATATACTCTCTGTGAGTGCATGTAACAGAATTATTTTAAACATTCTAGACTCATCGATAAACAGAATTTCATGTGAGGATGAGGACTAGTATGACTGCTCTTATTCTTCTCTTTGTTTTGCTTAGATTGATTGATGAATCTGGAATCCATGCTGGTGAATGTAGGATTGCATGGTGTCCTGTCGCTGGAATTATGTGGCACATTACTCATTTTCTGAACTGAATGACTGATACTTTAAAGCAAGATTACCAATGGTTAAAAAGTCCTTAACTCAAATGCAAGCAAAGTAGCCAAAATTTTAAAAAAGAGAGAAACAAGCAAGAAATATAAGAAAGACATTCAATCTAGCAAAAGACAAACCTGCACAGATTTGTTTCACATATTTCTTTCCTAAAAAGATGTAAAGCTTACGAAATGATGGCATCTACTTTAGTCTGTTCTGTGGGTTTCATGTCTCTGAACATGGGTGAAAATTCCTGGTTAATGTAGTCGATGGCAATCCTGACAGATTCTGCCCTTCTCTGCTCTTCTGCTTCTCGATCACTTAACTTTGCATTGTCAAGAATGTTGGAGTTTGATGATGGACTGATGCACCTACATATCAGCTGAAACCAAAATATTAGAGATGCTTTTAGGCTGCTGTAGGCTCCCATTCTATACACTATAGACTTGTGGAATATGATACTTATCAAACTCATATCCTCAAGCTATGTGTACTTTTATGGAACATTTCCCCTGACAACAGAATAAATGTGACCCTGTTAAGCAGAGATAGTTGAACATGCACATGTATTACACCCATCCACACACACACACAATAATACCCACCTTCTCTTGGGATTTGACCACGCAGTGTACTTCGATGAGGATTGTTGGTTGCCCCTTTCCATCAAAACGTCTTCTGGCATTTAGCTGAATAATAATAATTGGATTTGTTAAGCACATTTTCCTGTGTGGCTTCTAGTTCAATGTTCTGCACACAAAAGACTATAAACAAACAGACAGTCAACCATACAATAAACATAATTATTGGCAAACAGATAACACCATAACAAACAATGCATAGATGAAGAATTAAGAAATGAGCAAAACAGTAATTGTGATTGTGCTAGATGTTTTTCAAAGAGATGTGATTTAAGGCCAGACTGAAAGGCTTCAAATGTAGACACACTTTGAAGAGAAAGGGGCAGTGAATTTCAAACAGTGGGCCAGAGAAGGAATAGGAACCTCAGTTGAATTTCTCCTGTCTTGTGCATGTCATGGAGAGGAGAACAACACAAAAGGACAGATTCATTAATTAACACCCCCCTCCCCCTCAATAAAGCATATACATTTTTGGTTATGTGTATATATTAGATGTGTGTGCATGCATAATTGCATGTGTGTTTGCAATGAGTGTTGGAAATTGTCTCTATAGATGTAATCTAGTACATATGACAGAAATGAAAATGACAAAATACTTAAAGAGAGGATGTGCAAAGATGGAAAAAAATTGTATCAACCTTAGCGATAACTGGTGGCTTTGTGAACTGCTCAAAGTAGTTGACCTGAAAGTAGGTGATATTTAACTCATTATTACAGTTTTGATAATACACTGGAATAATCATACTGTAGTATTTATATTATTTAAGATTTTGTAGTTCTTTATAGACACCCTACATATCAAGTATGAAAATAAACAATATTTGTACATGTACAAACAAAAACGCCGATTTTCAACAAAGCATGCAAATATCCATATATTTAATTGTTTGTGTGATAATTATAGAAACAAACTGTCAATATTCTTTCCACATTGTTAATCATCTAACAAAAAATTACATAAATTATATTTTAAGAAATGACAGCTTTTTTTAAAACTTTAATTTCTTTTTAGGAATGAATTTAGAATTACTTACCAAGTATCCATACACATCCTCTGGGTTGTCATAAAACATAGAGTTCAGGATTTCTTCCATTTTTTGAGGCACACCATTATCAAGATAATAATTAAACGCTTTCTGCTTCAGGTCATACAGTTGTTTAGCATCCATACTGTTGGTGTTTATTTTAATATAAAATGAAAAATCAGTAGTGAACTAAATATATATTATACACAGTTTGCACAAGTGCAGGGCGCACAGCTATATGGCCATCTGCTACCGAGCTGTTCGGTATCTTTCTTAAGTAAGATTGTAAAACAGCCGTTGGAATGCGGAAATAATTGAACGCAATGTCTGTAAAGTGCTATAGTTATTCTTATAATATCAAAGAATTCATTTTTTTATGAGCGTTAGCTCAGTAGCATCTGTATATTTCCACCATGCACTTAATCGAAGCTTCCGTTGTCAAGGAAGTCATATCAGAAATCGTAATTGAATTCTAAGTTTTTTGTGACACTTTATAATATTAATTTAATATATACACACACAGAAGAAAAAAGAGATGAAAATACTAAATAAATTGTTTAAAGTTTTAATGTAAGTTTATAAATATTATTTTCCTGGGTATTACGACAACCGTAACCCACCGTATCTCATGGATGCCCGACAACTAATGAGCGTCGTAGACGACGAATGTAGAGTTGATTCGCCATTGCTTCTGTAACGAAAACTAAAGACAGACACAAGGAGTGTTTGTCTTATGAGAAGCCGTTTTTAAGGAAGGATACAAAACCCTTTATGCCATGTCTGCGTCGGGTGGTCAGACATCTTCGAAAACACTTACTGCTGGAAGTATGACAGGTGGGTCACAGGGAGGGTCGGGGTCTGGACGAGCAGGAGCACTACCGCTGCGCAGAAGACGAGCGAAGGTGGCTAATGAGAAGAAAATCGCCGACGACGAATTTATGGCTGCAGCTATCGGAGATGTTGAATGGTTGAAACAGAGCCTACGAGAAGTCGGATCGCAGATCGTCTTCGACAAAAATGTAAGACGAACATCAATTAATTCCACGACTGTCCTATGTTGATTGTTGAAGTAGTGTGTATAGCTGTTTGTTATACAACGATGAAAAACATTCAATTTACAAATAAATTGTTTGAACGAATATAGTTTTTTTTTCTGCGACCTTTTAAAGTATATTAAGTGACACAATATGCACGCACAATTCTGCATCAATAAGGAGTGGGGGAACAGTTTATGTTTATGAAGTTTTAAGTACATGTCAATGTAATACATAATATATTTTAGTGGTCCCTATTATAATTCATAAAATAATCTACTTAACAAGGAGTACATATATATATATTGTGTGATTTTTTTCAGGGCCTTGCTGCATTACACCTAGCTGCTATACACGGTCGCTTGGAATGCATAAAACTGTGTATTGAGAAATTCAAGCAGGATGTCAACCTAGCCAGCTCCACAGGCTGGCGACCTGTGCATCTCTGCATAAGTAATCAGACTGGAAAGCGCTCCCTGCAGTGTCTGACTTATCTGCTAGAGAAAGGAGCAGATTCTTCCATGTATGTCACTTTTATTGTCTCTTATTGAATAAAAAGGACAAGAGGCTAAAAATAATCTCAAATCATATCAAGCTACTTCAAAACTTGTTGAGCACAATAACTGAGCCATGCACATAAGGCAAAAAACTTAGCCTATTACCTTGTTAATAAAAATGAGGGACAGACCCAATGGTTTTTATATCCAAAACTGGAGATAGCCTGTACACTTCAACTGCAGCAAGAAATGCAAGATAACAGATGAATCAAAGGATAAGAATGATACTGCTGCATATAACATCAGTAATAGAGATGGTGATTGTATGGTGACTCTAAACATCCAAAAGAAAAATTAACATTCATAAATCATCTTTTAATTCATGAAGTTATCTAAAACATGGCTTTGTTTGCAGTGCAAATGATGATGGAATAACACCAGTTCACCAAGCAGCCAGTGAAGGCCATGTTCAGTGTCTGAAGTTCCTCATTGAAGTTGGTGCCAAGATTGATGGCAAAGATTGTCGTGGAAATACCCCGCTGGATCTTGCTAAGTTGTGGGGACACCGCAAATGTGCAAGGTTGGTTTTTAAGTTATAAATATGTCTCCTGTAGAATATTGACAATTAGATATTGACAGCTTGAGACCTGACAGTCAAAAAGAGTAGGGAACTCTCAACTCTTGACTTAAAGTCAGTGATCTCTGATTGTTGTGGGAGAGGTTAAGCAAACTGTTTATAGTACAAAAATAGCACAAAGTGAGACAACTGTATACAGACAAGTATCTCCGTTAGTTTGGGATGTAAAGATGTAGTGTCTATGACCATCAGGCAATAAAAAAAAATGCATGTGATTGTTGGCTCATTCTGAAAGTTTTGCTTATTTGATGGTAAGTGGATTTTTATCATACAAAATATATTAGCCATGTTATATGGCATTAATAGCTTATGGTCAGAAAGAGTAAGGACTCTCAACACTTCATTTAATGTCAGTGAACTCTGTTGTGGGAAAGGTTAAGAGGTTAAACTGTTTATAGTACAAAAAATAGTGTCCAGACAAGCATCTCCATTATGATGAAAAATGGATTTTGTACAAAATCAAAAGTCAGCGCAGTGGATGGACAAAAGCAAACCTCCCCAATTCGTGTCAAAATCTCAACTCCCACCAGAAAGTTATGGTCACCATGTGGTAGTTTACTGCCAGATTAATCCAATGCAGCTTATTTGTAATGATTAAAATGTAAACAAATTAGAAATCTATAGTAACTCTATAACTTACCTCTCTCTTTTCTCATTCTAGTCCTCGGTCAACCTCATACATCACTAGGGCTTGTCAATGGTTAAAGCAGATAGGCAGGTGTCTCCTTAGCGACACACTAAGCTCTACACCGATAATGAACATTCTTTACTGACCATGTTGTTCTATCATTTGACCGAGTCCGATATTTCTACATTTGCGCTGATGTAAAAAACAAAACAAAACTAGACATTACGTGCTACTGCTTATATCCATCGATAACCTGTGTAGAATTTGAAGCATTGTTGATACTGGCATGTGTCTGAATTATGTTGTCATTGAAAGAGTATTTTTTCCCTCAGAATTCTTGCAGCAGAGATGTGGCACCAAGACAAAAACAACGTAGCCCAGGAGATGCGGCAGCTGAAGAAACTCAAGATGCAGCAGGTCCTTCGAGAGCTGGAAGAGGAGGCAGAAGTCCAGGCAGCCCACCAGTTCTACGGCCAACAAGCCTACGACCAGTGGCTTTCCACTCGTGGATTCAGAGTCACGAAAACAGGTCTGCTAAAGACTGACTCACCCAAGGCTCAGGCTAAACCAGGCAAGAAACCTACCGTCACCATTCGCGAGCCTCTCATGAAACCGAACAGCATGGCCGTCCGAGGTCCCCAGGAGGTCGTAGCAGAAAGTGGCGCCATCACCATGTCAGTGTCTGTGGGCAAGAAGGTCTCCACGTCTTCTAAGCCCAGCCGTCTGGACACAGCGACCACCATGATGTCAGAACTCGACGCTGGCCTGTACGGTCATGGCGAGCAACGAGAACCAAGTGCAAAAGTAGAGGCAAGAACCGTCTCGCCGGATTACTACAACCCCAACAAGTGGAACTTCTCCCCGAAGACACCAGGCAAAGCTTACGTCCCCATTCTCAAGGACGAATACCCCAGGGATGAGTACACCCTGATGCCGAAAACGGGTGACGTTAAGTATTTTGATGGGAAACACGCAAAGGAAGAATCTGACAGTGGTGAGAAGAAAGTAGGAGCGACCGAGAAGAATTTGCGAAAACCAAATCTTCCACAGGAGGTCATAGAGAGAGAGATGTCGAAGGATCCTTCTCTTTTCGATCGACCGATTCTGTTCAAGCCGAGGCACATCGATGATGTTCACAAGAAAAAGAAGTACGCACGCGAGGAGAAGCCTCTCAGCGAAGCTCCCCTTCACCTGTGCAATGATGTCAGCTCAGATTTAGTCAAGTTGAGTGTCCTCTTCAATCCACATTCTGAGAAACCGAGTCTGAAGCCCCAGAAGTCCGCAGGGAAGGCCTCGCTCCAGACTTCCGGTAACTCAGAGAGCAGTCATCCGAATGGCCCTTCGTACTCCTGTCCTCTACCCGAACTGCTCACAACACTGAAGCTGATGCAGAAGCCTGACCATTACCCACCCATTCGTGGCAAAGAGTACGACATCCGCATGGACAATGTGGTCGTCCACTGAATCTTGGCAGACACTAGGTTCTATCATGACCCATGACCCATGTTATCATGTTTTGTTCAGCTCACTTTGCAAGTACTGATGTATTGTGTGTACACAATATTGTCGATGCATATTTAGTAGTTATTTTAATATATGTCATGAACAAGTCCCGCTCGGGGTGTATCGGACTGTCATTAACAGCTTTAAACTCAGAAAACCATTTGTAATAAGTTGCAAACAATCCATGAAGCATTGTCAGTAAATCTTTCAACATCATCGTAGGCTTGTTCACGCGCCAAGCAACTCCTTAAATGATGTCGACCAAACTTGTCTTCCCTTGATTTTTGTTTCCTGAGTAATCTTTTGTCTTTTTTTTTTTTACAACCCTTTCTTTTTGTTCGATTCTCCCTTTCTTTTCGTCAAAAAATAGAATTAAGAAAACAGTAAATGTCACTTATTTTTTAACTTTAGCACAGCAAAGATGAGACCGACGATCGCTCATCAGCCATGGCTTTAAGATGTCAGCTTTTGATGAAGCTGTTCCTACTCTCATAAGATTCGGTGTTGCTTTAGTGTACGTGGATGTTAGTTTCGAGCGGTAGGGATGAATGAACAAACATATTCCTTGCCAAATTAATCTTATTGTATGTTGAGGTTATAAAATTATTAGCAATACAAATGGCCTTACACTTTAGCTAAACATGCGTGTAAAAAGCTTACAAAAATTTTATATACATTTTCCATTGTTAACTACGTATATTATGTTTTATTGGTGCAATTCATAATAGAAACTGCTGTTTAAATAACTATTTTAACATTGGTAAAGTTATCTGTGATACGTTATAGCTACTGCTGATTGTATACATTTTCTTTATATCATTTAATCAATACAGTATATATTTATCTTGATATAAGCATGCTGCTGAAATCATATATATATATAAGGTTACACATTTTAGAAAAACCTATTACGAAATAAAAGTCTTCAGAAGTTGAATGCTGGTGTCATTTCTGACAAGAGTTCAGCATAGTTTCAGTGATGAATGTATTTATTATATTTTCAAAACATTATAATCCTTTACTAAATCCATGGCTTGTCTTTCTGAACTCAGCAACTTTCTGTTGTCGTATTAAATGCAATTCCTTAAAGGGGCAGTAGATTCCTCCATGTATTTCATAAATGTTTGACTTCCCAGGTACAGGTATGCTTGTGGAAAGGAGTTGAATAACTGGCCTGAGACTTGCACTAGAGACCTCACGTGCAGCGCGTGTACCTCACGGCACATGGAGGATGTTGCGTGCACCCCGTCTCCTCCCTCTACCCGACCTCCGCTCCCAAACAGTTTGAAACTAGTTCTCTCTTGGCACGAGACTCGTAAACAGGTTGGGTGGATATGTATGATGTGCGGCTCTGAACTACACAGGCACTCATCCAGCTCATCATGTAGTCCCACGAGAGCCTCACCGTTCAGCAGAGCTCTAGAGACACACACCGAAAAGTACATTTACACACACACACACTTACATACACACATCAATACATGTAGGAATGTACATAACCTGAATGCACTGCACGCAGACAATTTTTTTTCTCTCTCTGTTATACATGCACAAAGCCAAGGGTTGGCCATATGTATAGCTCATACAAGCAACATGCTTCTCTTACTTATATACATGCATGTGGGGCTTTCCCGCATGTCAATGAGATGCTCAACACATTCACAGCACCTGTTGCCATCTTGGAGCATGCCCATGTGAAGCTTGGTCAACAAGGTTTAGGGACTTCGGTAGTAGGCAAAGGTGCTTGTCATTTATAAGTGACAACGGCAAAGGAACATCTTTTCCCCAGCTTGACAGTTAGTCATTTGTCTCTCTCTCTGTCTCTCTGTGATGCGTTGGAGCGAGTTGTGAAAATGAGAGAGAGAGGGTGGAGTAATGTTATTTGTCAAAGTCTACAATAGTAAACAACTTTTTCTTTTTTAAAGGGTCACACAGGTCGTCACGAATATCCCAAGATGCTTCACATATAATCCGAGGTGCTCCCTTCGTTGTGACTTTAACTGTCACGAGTATCCGGGTACATTCCTGCCCGAGTTTGGGGTTTATGACCTCATTGTATGAATGTCGATGTTAGCAGACATGAATCGGGAAAGCAGAGAGCGGTCATTCGCCTAGAAATGTTATCTAGTACTGAGCTCATTCCAGTCATTTCTATGAACAAATGCGCCCTCTGTTAGACCTTTCATTCGACTAGCTTGCATCCAGCTTTGACATGGTAGTTTGCAGGGACAAAAACAAACAAACAAACAAACAAACAACTCGTGAGCCCATAGTGTTTCCACACGTAAGCTTGTGGCAAGCATCTGACCATTTAAAACTTTCTCTAGTTTCTAAGTATCTCTAACCCTAAGCTTAGCAATGCATCCTGCAGTGGGTATGGGTCAGAATATCTCACAGCTAGATATTCGTTATTTCTTTAACGAAATCGCCATACAGTATAATCAGACATATTTAAATAAAAATAACATTATGTAACAAATGTTTAGCGAAAATAAGTAGAGAGACTGGTAAATGAATGCGGGAATATTTTTTCCTGTGCACACACACACATATGAGTGATATATATATATGAGTGATAACGAATCAGAGAGACTGACAATACACTACTTGCTGCCTTAATTCCACATTGTGCTTCGTTTGACCTCTTTTCTTGATCTAGATTCTGAGTTCACGAGACATTAACTGGGGCGATGCCAGATTACGATGCGGGGTCAGGTACAAGGGTCAGAGACAATTTGAATAAGCTTGAAGTACAGCCAGAGGACTCGACACGCACAGAACTTTCGCACTTGTTAAAGGCCCCGTGTGCAATATCGAAAACAAACTGCTTGTGGATGAGTTAGACAAAAAAGTGTTCCTCTTAGGTACACGTGACACAAAGGTGAATGATACACATGCACTAGCACGTGTACACACACACAAACAAGCTCAAATACATATGCTTAATTGCTATCCCGTTGATGAGTACTAAATACATTAAATATTTTTATTTTTTATTTTTCCAGTTGGGTAAATACAAGAAAGATTTAATAGTTTTATTTTCGAGCAGTCATGATTGGCAAACCAAAACTTTTTCGGTTTTCAGGTTTTAAAGCCTTTTTTGTGGTTGAACATAGGTGTGTGCACGGTTTGCACACAGTTTACTTATGAAAGTATATCAGATATAAGCATCTTGAAAACCTCAGTCGTCCCTTTAACTGGCTTCACACATTAACACATGAATAATTACAAGCTACCCCCAGCGCGCGGGCTGTACATGTAACCGTGTCAAAGTTCACGACCTGTGTCCTGCAGCCAGTGGAGCACGCGCGGCGCCTGATGCCGGCCTCGGACCACTGCCAGACACGTTGCTGCGGCCGTTCGATATTTACGGCGGATGCGGCTGCTGCACTGCAGGCTGTTTCTAAACAACTCATTTGCTCTCGGTTAGCAAAGCCTTTGCTCTAGAGTTCCACCTTCATGTGAGCCGCCGTGGGCTGCACTGAGCCGTTGGTTTACCTGCACTGCACGCCTCAGGGACGCGACTCACGGGTGTGTGTGCACCTGACCGGAAGATTGGCTTTCAGGACTGTTCCGGGACTGGCATGGACGGTGGTCAGTGCTAGCTAACTGGCTGGTGTTGACGATGGACCAGGAAGGGAGTGCCGACAGCTTTCTGCGGGATGTTAGCTCGGAGAACACTGAAGGCAAGGCTGTGGAAGAACACTCAGAGAAGCAGTACCCCGGGTGCCGACGGAACAGGATATGCAGGAGTATGTGGCTGTGGCTGTCGTTTTTCTCGATGGTAAGAGAATCTTTATCTCTTAAAAATTTCTTTATTATAATCAGAACAAGGCTCATTATAATAAGTCTTTGATAACAGGTGCTGGCGTTAGCGATATGCGTGTGTGTGTGAGAGAGAGACTGCATGTGTGGGTGCGTGCGTATGCTGTGCTAGTGCGTAGATAGGACTAAATCTTCGTAAACGAGCGTAAAGCAAAACTCTAAGCTTTGTCGAGGTCCAGAATTTAACTGATTCATTCAAACGTAACTAGTTTACACAGTAAGGATACGGTTACCTCTACAGCACGTCAAAAGAAGGTAATAAATAAATAAAATACAAGGAAGCTGTAGACACATCCGTCTAACTGAGGGATGCTACCCATCAACGGGTCCGCTGGCGAGGTGTTGTTGCGGCCCTATGCTCCTCGAGGAGTAACAAGGACTACACTAAACTTAGACACATCAAAGATGACAGCTGTCTTACAGGAGACACACGCTTCACCAAGTCCTCACGAATGTTGTTCCTACCAAATTTATTTTCAAACTGGTTTTAGTTTAATTATTCCTTAACAACCAAAGCATACCCGTTCAGGAAAGATGTCTTCAACAGTTGCCACCCTCGTATTCTATCACGTTTTGCTCACTCTACCACAGAGGAACTAAATTTGATGAAGACCGGATGTCCTGGAGTACAAATGAAGGGAAGTAACTTGTAGAGAAATGATTCGTAAAACGAGTTATTGTTCCTGTACCGTTAACCGTTCGCAAGTTTAAAAAACGTGTACGGGGTGACTGCGGCTTGTCAATTGACTACTCAATCGAACTTTGACCCATGTTGTCTACAGGGTTTGGCCAACAGTCAGCGGGGACCAGCCTTCCTGGACATCCAGATGATCACGGGGACCACGCTCCAGCAGGCGGCATCTTTCTTCACCGCCAGCTTCGTCGGATCCGTCGTCGGCTCTCTTCTAGGGGGCGTGGTCTATGACGTCATCAGCCAGACGCTGTTCCTGGGCGTCAGCCTGCTCGCGCACGCCGTCCTGACGATGCTGACGCCTTTCTGTCGCCTCTACGCACTGATGGCCGCCGTCAGCTTTCTCGTGGCGGTGTTCGGCGGTGGCGTGAGCACAGGTAAAACACTGGCAGCGCCATTCACCTCGTGACACCTGCCCTCGTGACCCAGTGCACTCTCCCCCATCCCCGCTTCCAGCTGTTGCGTGGCAACTGTGCTCAACCGATGGCCACTGGTTCGAGAAAACTGTAAATTTCGAGTTGTGGATATTTGTGGAGCCATTTGTGGATATCTGTGCATGATTTGTTTATATGTCTCTTTTCGAAAACATTTCTTGTTCATTTTTACTAGTTTTGCTAAGTTCCGTGATTCGAATTTGACAGTTTAGTGGACCATTCCTGTCTTTTCTAACGAATCTCCAACCGTTCCTTTCAGCCGTGAACGCAGACGTTCTCCGGGTGTGGGAAGGCCGTGGCGGCGTGGCGATGCAAGGCTTACACTTTTCTTATGCTCTCGGAGGAGTCATCGCCCCGCTCATCACTCAGCCGTTCCTGGCGCCTCGAGACGACAACATCATCTTTGACAACACCACCTTAGCCCTTGCTCGACCTTTCCTTTCCCTTCCCTCTGAGGACGGGTTTGAGGTCATCATGTTGGACTGGAAGAACGCGAGTGGACATGAAAGCAGAGGAAGTGTCTTAGAACCTGAGTCTCCCGACGATAAAGGGAAGACATACAGCGGGAGCTACTCACAGCAGCAGGGTCTTGTCCCCAGTTTTCACTCGGGATCAGCGAATGCTACGAGCGAACAAACCCAAAAGGTCTACGGCACCCAGGTCCATTTTGCTTACATGATTTCTGCCGTGACGACCACCATCTCGGCACTTCCGTTCTTGTGGATGCACCTGGGAAGGACAAAACAAAGGAGAAGAGGAAAAGACAGCCAAGGTTTCTGCCTTTGCAGCGAAGACGTCGACGGCGAGACCGAGCAAAAGATAACTCGCGATGCCGGTGGTCTCCCCGTGGGACTCGCTCACGTGACCCTGGCTTGGACGTGCGTCTTCTTTGTTCTGTACTACGCCGTGGAGAGGTCCTTCGTCTCTTTCCTCCCCATGTTCGTGGTGCAGCACCTGCGGTGGACCAAAGCCGACGCGTCTCTCTTGACATCAGTCTTCTGGACCTCGCTGGCGATGGCTCGCTTCCTCAGCATCTTCCTCGTGCGCGTCGTCTCCACCGTCGCAATTCTGACCTTCTGCTGCGCTTTCTTCGTCGCGTCGCTGGTGGGCATGCTCCTGGTGTCCATGGTGACCGCTACCGTCCATGCGCACTGGTCTGTCTGGATGTGCGTCGTGTTGAGCGGCGCTGCCAGCGCTGGGATCGTACCCACGACTCTGAGCTGGGTGGAGGACGAGCTGCTCTGTGTCACGGGCCGCACCCTGGCCGTCATCGCTGTAACGTCCTCCCTGGGTTCTATCGCCAACCCCTTGCTTCTGGGCTTCTTAATCGAGCATTACGGCGCCCTCTGGTTCTGGTACATTCTCCTGGGGGAAGCTACTGCGTCCGCCTTTGCGCTTCTCCTTCTTCTGCTTTTCTCTCAACTTTACCTAAGGCCTCGTTTTGGATCTCGCCGCCAGCGAAAATTGTTGGCTGCCAACCTCGTTGTTGTGAAGGTGGAGAAGGGCTCGGGACTGGGAAAAAGTCACGAATGTGAGGACAGTGGAAACTGTGCTTCTTGATTAGCTGTTATTTTCATTTATTTGCTTCTGAATTTTGACAAAATTCCACGTGTCAATATATTTTTTAAGTAATTTTTTGCATGTGAGGTGAAAGTAATGTAGTAGAGAGTATGGTCTGTTCCCGCATGCACAGAACATTTTAAGGTTCCGTGGATCTTTGCTGTGGTGATACAAAATGGGGAAATCTTGTAATCGCTCTTTCTCCTCTCGCTTCAATGCTAATAAAATCGTTCCTCAGCTTAAACAAAATGAACACAACACAAGCGCCAATAACAATAGACAATATTATGAAAACATCATTTCCGTCAAACAATCCAAAGGACGAGTGCTACATTGAGAGCCAGGACCGCCGCCAGTTGCCGGTCAACAATTAAAGGCGAGACACCGCCGTTGGTGGAAGACTTGAGGAGGAGAGCTGTGTTGGCCAGGCTGCCGTTGTTAGGGGCAGCATCGATGTTGAGCAGCTTGCACACCAGCGGGTAGATGTCCACAGAACGGATGGAGGTGGTCCACACACCGGTTTGGAAGTTTGGTCCCCGGGCGAAGAAGATTGGTCTCATGGAGGACAACTCACTGCTGTACCCGTGGTTGCCCAAAGAGTTCCATTTTCTCAGATTATCTATATCCTGGAGAACGACGGTAAATCGTGTCAGACAAAGTTCGGTTGAATGTCGAGATGTTCTGAGGTCATTAAAGGACAGGAGTAAATTTTAATATTAAGAATAAATGGCGCAACAATTTGGTGCGAATAATTCTAGAATCATTCAAGTGACAGGATGTACTAACCAAGAGGGGGTCTCTCTCTTCAGACCAAACAATCTTTCAGGTGCAATCCTTTGTCCTCACCCCATCCCTCCCCAATGAAACCCAAATTGGAGGTGGAGTAGATTAAAAAATGCAGGGGTTAAGGAAAAATTGTGAGCATTGATCGACAATAGGGTCGGCTGGTATTGAGGACATGGACAGAAGTTTTGAATATGTAAAAACGTTATTCATCGCAGAAAACATAATCGAAATAAATCGAAATATCTGAAATCGGAGGATCAACAAACCGCGGTGAGCTCCCATCCTTCGTCAGCCACCACAACGATGGGCATAACCCGGGGATTATTCTTGTAGTGAAACTGATCCGGGATCTCTTCCTTGCGGTATACCGTCACGTGACTGAGATTCTTTAGCCTGTTCAGTAACTGTTGCTCTCGTCCTTCAGCTGGGATGATGGCAGTGACCGTGCCACTGTCCACTACTCTCTGGATCATTGAGTGGTCCACCACTGTCCACAAGTCTGTCGTCTGTAAGAATGGCCATAGAAATGAAAAAGTAATTAAGTTTAAAAATTCAATGTAAAGGTCTTCCTCCACGATTTATTTCTTTCCTTATTTTTGATTTAAAAATTCTTTCTCCTTTTTAAGTGCGTTTTTTCGTAATTCTCTATAGTTATCTTAACTTGCCTTTAAATACCTCGCTAAAGTCTGTAGTCAAGAAGAGCTGGATACCTGTTATTTAGACTACTGACTGCGGCGCCACATCTCACCCAATTATTTTAGCTACACATCGTCATGTCACAGCTCACCCAGCTACATTAGTGACACATCGTCATGTCACACCTCACCCTGTTCTCTGGATCGACACTAGTCATGCCGTGGTCTGATGTCACGATGACATTGACTGTATCTCGCAGACCTTTTGTGTCGATGGTGTCCAGGATGTTGCCAAGCACTTGGTCCATTTCCTGAACCTGAAACCACGCGGTTGACATCCACAAGCTCTGGTTTTTCAATCACTCCGGTGATAACAAGTAAAGTATCGTAAAAGGTAAAATGTGCATAATGTTTCCACCTGTATCCTCTCAGTTTTTGTCCCTCCGTTTTCTCTCTCTGTATTCATTTCATGTATGTATTGCTAATAATAATAGCAACGACAATAATAATTCCACTTAAACTTGCAGGCGATTGCACATACATGACACAGACGTTGGCAAAAGAATTAAGCATTGTAGGATAGACGATTTCAGTGTATATTAAAAACAGCAAAGGTGGCAAAGGCGAAAAAAATCAGTGTGTATTATTTACTTTTCTATGTGTATATATGTTTATGTACGTATTCATGCATGAATGTATGTGTATATATTATTTTGTGTGTATATATGTGTATATATTTATAACGTGTGAGGAAAGTATTTACCTTTGCAGCTATTTGCGGCGACTCAGGGCCGTACCTATGACCAGAGGTATCCGGCTCATTAAAGTACATCGCCACAAAGTCCATGTTAGCTTCTGTGAACCACCCTATAGCTGTAGCCACCCGTTCATTAAAGGGAACACTTTCATTGTATTTGAACCATTTCTGGGGACGACGTCCTCGTATCTCAGCCTCGCTTCCAGGCCAGAAAAAAACACCTGTGAGTAGAAAGAACAGAAATTTTAGCACTTTGAGTTTGGCCGCGACTTTAACAGCAAGAATTATTACTCTCTTCAAGACCCTTCACAGGCATCTGGCATTCCAGTTGTGACTGAGGGCTGTCTTCTTGCCTTGGCGTCCTACCACTTCCAGGTAAGTTGAGAGAAGACTTTTTATGTTATCTCCGAGGATGTGTAAAACACAGTCCACCAAGTTCAGTGCAGTGAATTTACCTTCAACTTTGGCCTTGACGATTTCTCAAGGTGTAAGTCTTGCAGACTGAGAGACAGTTCAAACGCATGTGGAATTGATACCAGCACTGACAAAAGAAATATTATGGTCTTAGGCAAGGACGAACCAGAAATATGCATTTGTCCGCCTCATCCACATCCGACTGAGCGGTTGTCACCTGCTGTTACCTTCACCTTCACACCTTTCTTTCCGAGTGAGGGCAGCTACATTGACAACAGTGTACAAGTTGTTTGTATACACATATATTCACACATACCACACAGGCGTGTCCACAGGCTGGCTCACACATGCATCAACAACTGTCTGTATATAACTGTATGGCAGACCGCTCTTTCTATCCGGTTCCCCGATTTAACACCTTACCCGGACGCAAAAATTGTTTTTCTCCCCATGAATAAAGCAGGAAAATTTTAGCCAACCAAAACACACTCCAGGATAGAGGGTCAAAGAGACCTAGCAAGGGAAAGGGTCAAATAGACATAGTAAGGCAAAGGGTCAAATAGATACAGTAAGGGAAAGGGTCAAATGGACATGGCACAAACGTTTGCTTACTGTGAAGCTGCTGTAGTGCAGTAGTAAGATGTGGGATGAATTAAGTTTACTCGATTCTTATGATTTGTTTTTTCACATTTTATGCTTGTTTTATTTTTCTTTTGCTGTTTCTTCCTACTTTGCTTGTGATTGACAGACGTCTTTCTCAGCCCTCTATCGCATGTTAGTGTTGGTTAGTCCTTATAAATATTTGGATTAGGGTTTTGGCCAGTTAGCCGCAGGAATAGGGTTCAAGTCTGGGGTAGGTCTATAATAAAAGCCTGTGTTTACAAAAATACGGGTGTATTTATACAGGTATAAAGACATACAAGTTGATTTATTTTTGTCCACCTTGCTGTGTAAGCTGTGCACGATGGTGCTGTGATTAGCAGGTGTTTATTGTGAAGAAGAAAAAGGTTACTCCCCTCTTACCCCTCACTATGCCCTCTGAGGTCAGCTTGGGTGAATTATTCATGACAGACATTTTAGTGACAACCTGAAATATTTGTTTTTTGGTGGGATAAATAATTTAGCCTACCGGACTTGGAACGAATACTTGGGTGTGCCCGGTAATGTATTGAAATCACTCCCCTGTTACCCTGAGAGAGAGAGACCCTGCGCTCAGATCTCGTCCTGAGACAATGTCGAGGTGACACCTGTTTGCAGGGCTGGTCGTGGGGCTTTCTCCTGGTACACCAGTTTCTTCCCTATTTTAGTGCGAAATAACCTTTATGTGGAAGAACTTTTCCCCAAAGCAACAAAGCAACTCTCTTCGCACACAAGAGAGGAGTTAAGTAAGACAGTTACTTACCAGCCTTCTTCTTTTGTCTCCCTGCTGTTACCCAGACAGGTTCCCCTCCATCCCACCAGAAGGACTCAGTGCTGGACTTGTTGAAAGTTGCGTTGCGGGCTGGATCGTACATTCTGTTGGCCACGATGCCATGGCTCTCCTCATACAGCCCTGAACACGGAGTCTCATGTTAGCCTAAAAATGGATGAATATGCATACGAGCACACTTTCCCCTCTCTCTCACCATCATACGTGTGTGTAACACTAAACACCACAAGCCTCACCTGTAACAATAGTGTAGTGACAAGGAAAAGTCTTGGTGACGAACGTGTTGTTGACATAATCAACTGTCACCCCCGAAGCTGCCATCCTCGGGAAGTTGGTCAGACCGGACACTTTTGTGATGTAGTCCCAGCGGAAACCGTCCATCGACACGAGCAGCACTTTCCCTGAATAGCGGTCCGCCAACACCACTGTCACCACCATCACCACAGTCGCCACAACCACCTGCATGTTGAGGGAGACGTCGTCACACTGATCTCCACCCGTGTTGTGGCCTCACCTCACGTGCTGGGGGCGTAGTCATCATGCGGGGACAAATTATTGTGGAAATCCGGGGCAAGCGGAAGTAGTTAGGAAGCGGTGGTAAGACTCGGGGAAAGAATTGGGAGAAAGTAGTCCCTTTAGGTCCCTTTAGGAAAGTGTACTGCCCTTGGACAAAAGAGTCGAGAAAATGGCGGCTTTTGTAATGGGAATGGTGATGGGTCGGTGATAGAATCCAAAAGATCTACCTACAAATTGTTTCATGAAAACGAAATAACGTTTACAGAGCACGTGTAACATGACCTATGACCTGGTTGACCACTTTCTGCACGCTCACGCGCTCTCGCCAGTGTTTGTTTAGACATGTGGCGACATCTGTTCGACCAGCTGTGCTGTTGGTAATGCTTGGTCCCCACCACTCCTCCTTCTTCCAATTCTTTATCTCCGCTCGTCGCGCACGTGGCGCTGTACAAGGCAGACGACAGAGTGACGTAGCTCCCGAACTAAAAATAAATGGGAAGGTGGAGAAATGAGTGCTTGGCGGGAGGTGAGCGGCCTTGCTTGATAAAGTATGATAAATGCCTCAGTTGCCGTGAGTTGACAGGGTTCCTGCTTCTCCCTCCCTTCCCTCTCTCTACTGAGCCTGACAGGCCCTCGTGGTAGACTGGTATCCCTGCCCCCAGGGCCTGCAAGGTGGGTATTGCTGACCACCCCGAGTACAGGAGATGGCGTTTTGCCGCCGGGTGGTTTGGTCCCGCTGGATGGTGGCTCACGTTTGGTGCAATGGATGGAATTAGCAACTGCAGGCTCTCCGGGTGCTGCACAGTGCTGGATGCTCGTAATTTAAGTTTTCGGGAGGATTTTGTGCTTGGTATTAGCAAGGTAGGCATTTGACCTGAGTGAACAAAAGTGTACTGCAGATGTGTAAATAATGTAATAAATTCATTCATAATATTCAAATCCTGCGTGTGTGTGGGTGGGTTGGTGGTGGGTGACAGTGTTGTTTGCTTATTGTACGTTTTCTAGATTATATCATCAAATGGGGTCGAGGTCTCCGGCAGCCGGCTAGCTTTTGTTTTGGACGCAATCTCTTCCAGTCCTGTCTGGCTTGAATGACTTTTTCGGTGATTGTTTAATATCAGATACTTTTCACTTGGTTGGCACTTGTGATGTTTTATAAATTGAACAGCAGTTGTCTCCCATCGTTTGCAAGTCCACTCAAAAACACTTTATTATTTCTGCTTCTCGATCACTGTCATTTCTGTACAAATGTGCATGAGCAATAGTCTAGGAAGTCCATGTAGCAAAATTCCGAGAGGCTGCCCAGACCACGAGGAAGATGATTTGCCCCAGTGATTTGCCACCGCTTCGTAATTCTTGCTATTTTGTTCCTCTTTTTGCTTTTTCCGTATTTATTTTTAGTCATCATTATTATTGTTGCTTATTATTTCATAGGTCATATGTTTGTTATTCGTTTGTTTTCGTGTGCGTCGTGTTCTGTGCATGTCTCGTTCTTGTTCTCAGGCTCTAAGAAATACTCCTTAGGAGTGTGAGTGTGACCGTTACAATTTTTGAAAAAAAAAATAATAAGAGCCTTTGATGGGAAATCCACTTCATTCGCCTGATCAATGGAAATCGTTACAGTTGGTGACACCAAGCCATATTTTGATAGGTTTATCTTTGTTGTTTGACCTTGATTTTACCGGAGAAACATTTTATTCTTGTTTTCGAAGACCTTTTAAAAATAGAACGTAAGAAAGAAATCAGGACGGGGAAACAAAATAAACTAAACAAAACTAGAAGAAAGACACTTCTTTTTGGGGTCAAAGGACAAGAGTTGTCAAGGGAGAACCGATTTTCTGGGATCCAATTCATGGTCGAGCGTGAGTCGTTACACATGGGCAAAAATCTGAAATAGAAAAAAAGTCTTGCCGACATTTATGTTATCATGGAAAATGAGTTCTGGATCTTTTTCGAAAACCCAAGGCGAGAACCAATGGTTCTAAGGAAGCCTCTCGTTGTGGGAACATAAGTTTGTCCTTAGGATTTGAGAATTAGTACTTGAAATAAAACACTTCTTTGACAATTATTAAGCAGTTAGGTTAGCCAATAAAACAGTTACAAAAAGTTAAATGTGACAAGACTTTATTAGCTAATCAGAGCAATACAAAAAATCCAGCAGTTTGTTTCCTGAGTAATAAAAACGCATGTCAATAAAAGTAGGGAGGTCTTCCTCAATTTTTTGAGACAATAGAACCATATAATCAGAAAAATTTGATTTTTGCAAAACTGTCTGACATTGAATAAAAGCAAAACAAAAGAAAAAAGAAAGAAAAGCAATATCAATGACACTAGCAAAAATCGTAAGAGATCATTTCCTTCAAACAATCCAAAGGACGAGAGCTACATTGAGAGCCAGGACCGCCGCCAGTTGCCGGTCAACAAGAAAAGGCGAGACGCCGCCGTTGGTGGAGGACTTGAGGAGGGGAGCTGTGTTGTCCAGGCTGCCGTTGTTAGGGGCAGCATCGATGTTGAGCAGCTTGCACACCAGCGGGTAGATGTCCACAGAACGGATGGAGGTGGTCCGCACACCGGTTTGGAAGTTTGGTCCCCGGGCGAAGAAGATGGGCTTCATCGAGGGCAGTTCATTGCTGTACCCGTGCTCACCCGAAGTGTTCCCTTTTCTGACAGAATCTATATCCTATACACAGAAATAATGTTATGAGACAGTTGATAGACTGACCAAGTAACTATAGGCGCTAGCTGTATGATAAATGTCCACGCAGATTTTGATGCCTATGTTGCTGACCTATATGACATTTTTCACGGTAACATTATTGCTAAATACAGGATATCTATCTATCTCTCCTAGAGTACAGAAAAATCTTACAGCAGAAATGACATCAAAATATAAGACAATAGAAGAAACAAACCGAGGTGAGCTGCCATCCTTCATCAGCCATTACAATGATTGGCATGATCCGGGGATTGTTCTTGTAGTGAAAGTGATCCGGCATCTCTTCCTTTCGGTATACCGTCACGTGACTTTGATTATTCAGCCTGTCTACCACTTCTTGTTCTTGTCCTTCTGCTGGAATGATGGCAGTGAGCACTCCACTGTCCACTACCCTTTGGATCATTGATTTGTTGACCACTTTGAATAGGTCTATAACCTGCAAGAACGGGAATATATAGAAGTATATATACATAGAAGTATAAACAATTCTCTGTTTAAGAAGTCAATTTCGAATATTTAGTTACAAGCTTAAGTTCTCAGTTTGGTAACTGTAGGTCCTTTTAATATTTTTTGCACTCAGAAGAGGGCGAGTTAATGGTGAGTTGCAGCTCACCCAGTTATTTTACCTACACACTGTAGTGCCATCACTCACCTTGTTTTGTGAATCGACCCTAGTCATGCCGTGGTCTGATGTCACGATGACATTGACTGTATCGCGCAGACCTTTTGAGTCGATGGTGTCCAGGATGTTGCCAAGCACTTGGTCCATCTCTCGCACCTGAAACCACGCGGATGTGACATGCACAGACCTGCTTGTTCGCCCACACTCAATGGTATTCATGTGTTATCAGCTCGTAAAATCACTAATACTCGCTGTCCACTTTAGATGACACGCTGATGAGTGACACTCCAGGGCTTACGATTACAAACTACAATGAAATGTGAATTGTTTATTGCGATATAAATAGGGTGACGTACGTATGTATGAGAGAGGGAAAGAAACTCACTTTTGCAACTATTTGCGGCGAATCAGGGCCGTACCTATGACCAGTGGTGTCCGGTTCATTAAAGTACATCGCCACAAAGTCCATGTTATCCTTTGTGAACCACCCTATAGCTGTAGCCACCCGTTCATTAAATGGAACACTTTCATTGTATCTGAACCATTTCTGGGGACGATGTCCTCGGATCTCAGCCTCGCTTCCAGGCCAGAAATAAACACCTGTGAGCACAAATAACACTTTTTTAACATCTTTGAGTTTCCTTGTGATTTTAAGGACAGGCATTTTTTAAAATGATAGGCATATGGGGTACATGCTCACTTGAGTATGTGACATGTTTGTGTGTGGTAATGGCTTTATATGAAATTGTGAAGACATGTCAGAGTAAGAACGGACTTTTGATGAACACATATGTAGGACGAAAAAAAAATGAAATCGTTCATTGGCAATTCAAGCATGGAGACAAACGTATATAAGCTGTCTGCATACACATGTCTTAAAATATTCAAACATAATTCATTCTGTCTTTATCATTGTAGTATGATTGCATGGCTGAGCTCTCTCTCTCCTTCTCTCTGTCTCTCTCTGCCGTTGCACACAAGAGAGAAGTTACGTGAGACAGTTATTTACCAGTCGTCTTGTTTTGTCTGTCTGCTGTCACCCAGACCGGTTCCCCTCCTTCCCACCAGAAGGACTCGGTGCTGGACATGGTGAAATTTGCGTTGTGAGCAGGATCGTACATTCTGTTGGCCACGATGCCATGGCTCTCCTCATACAGCCCTGAACATGCACAGACATGGAGCGAGTGAGCCTGCATACATATGTACACACAACACACTTCACAGCTTCTTAATTACAGACTCAGATAATTGTTGTAGCGTATGATCGTTGGCTTTCAAATAATTAGCATCTCATTTAAACATTAACTCATTCGCTTCTTCCTCTCTTTTTCACATTTATATATGAATATTTATTTCTTTTTTAGTGTCACATGTTTACTCTTTCCGCTTGTTTGGAGCTGCATGTTTACTTTCATGATCTTTCTACAATGCTGTTAGCTGTGTCCATCTCCTTACAACTTTCCAGCATCTTCCTTCTCCCACTCGGTTGAGGACGTAGTAGAAAGAGATAAACAGTCTTCACGATTTAGTATCTCAACAGACAACTCCAACAATGCCTCAGGTCTTTGAAAACGAACGATTTTAGTTTTCTGCAGTTATTTACATCCTTGCCCAAGAAAGCCTGAGTGGTAAACAATCTATGAGTACACGTATTACGAAAACAATCGATTTTTTTTAAAGCGAGGGTAGCTACAGAAGGAGAACATCAGGAAGAGACACAACATCTGTTTTTGTTATTTATGGAGACTGTTCAGTTGTGGTGACCTTTCAAAGCCCCGAACACGAACACAGCTCTTATCACTGTGCAATTTCTAAAATTTAGGGCACAATAATAGGCTTTTTAGACTAAGTATTTATAGGTTAAAAAAAGGTAAGGCAAAGGTCATCCCCTAACTTTTTCAGCTCGTTGGGAGGTTATGTGTTAAAGACCTCAATTTCCTCGGGACCAGCGTTTGGTGTCCATCTCCTCTCCCACGCTGCCTTACCCTGTCAGGTCCAGCTGGGTCGACTGGGAGACGTTTGTTGCGCTAATCGGGCATTGAACCAGGGCTTTCAGCTCGGACGCCAGCGCTCTAACCACTCCGTTATCAACTGCCCTGAGTATTTATAGACTGGTGACTATAAGTCACGGTCGTTTCAGCCTCAAATGCATTTATTACGCTGATGATAGCTTTTATGTTTTTCCCAACAAGAGGACGCAGATAAGAGTTGATCATCATACTTGTAATAAATTTATTGAATCATCATCATCATCCACTAAACGCCACAAGCCTCACCTGTAACAATGGTGTAGTGACAAGGAAAAGTCTTGGTGACGAACGTGTTGTTGACATAATCAACAGCCACCCCCGAAGCTGCCATCCTCGGGAAGTTGGTCAGACCGGACACTTTTGTGATGTAGTCCCATCGGAAACCGTCCATCGACACCAGCAGCACTTTCCCGGAGTAGCTGTCGGCTAACACCACTGCCACCACCATCACCACAGTCGCCACAACCACCTGCATGTTGACGAAGGCCTGCATGTCTGACTCGGGTCTGTTGAAGCTGTCGTCACACGCGGACCTCCGCCAACAGACCGGTTTATAATCTCGTTTACCGAGGGGGAAGCCACTCGATACGTTTACACAGGTGATGAGTATGACAGCTGCTGACACCGAGGCTTATCTGCTATGTTTGCCCTTGTTTTTTTTCCCCCTCGATTGTGTGATTAGTTTTGTATCCCGAACTTAGTCAATGTACACAGAAATGAAGCTTTGACAAACAAACCAATTTTTTGGGTTCAAAGTGTAAACATTTCTTTTTTTGGGAGGGAGAAAAAGTTATAAAGATTGAATAGTTAGCGCGATGGCTTATTTGAGGGGAAATATTGTATTTCGTATCATAGCAACGCTGGACGAATTTTCTAACTCTCCATAGTCCAAGCTAAAACTGTATTATTTTTAACTTCATAAAGGGGATCCCTTTCTGTTTCTGTCCTGCCGCTTTGCCCCTCTGCCCCAATATCCGTTACACTCATAGCCCTAGCGGAATAATATCGCCGCCATGACAAATATGGCCAAGGTCAAAGTTCATTGGCACGAGAGATCACGTATAGGAGACGAATGATGAGACGATGAGTTTCTAGACAGCATGCGTTATCTGCTGGCCATGCTGTGTAAGTAGATGGCTTGTCCAGGTCAGTTTGTAACACTGACAACCACTCAGTCCTACTTGGAGTCTCCTACAGGCTCTTAACTCTTTGCGCAGTTTTGCGACAGGAGGAGGTACAGAGCAAGATTTGTGTTTACAGCCATCGTCATATTTAAAAACAATAATACCCACTCTTAAAATTGTACACCCAGAGAAAAGATAAGATAACAAAATATTATCTTTTAAAAAACCGAAATAGTCCACTGAAGGAAACCAAAGGGGGCTGTCACAAACCACTCGTGTCTAGGCCAGAGCAAAGCACAGAATAGAGACAATGACAATGGCAATGACAATTCTTTATTACCGAGAGATAAAGTAAGCAAAAAAATAATTCTTTTCCATTTAGCCCGCTCTTTACGGGGAAAGAATAATATAAGTAATTAAAGTAATTAAGTACTAAAAGAATGAGTAGTAATAAAGCTATGATAAGATTTTACAATGGAGTGGAAGGTGAATATGTACAAAAGTGGCGGTTAGAACAGATGTCCTGGAGTTGGGAAGTATCTCTAGAGAGGGTGAGATAGTGCTAAAGAAAGATAGGAGAATGGGGACTGCGGATGTGAAGGGTTTTCCGCCCTCACCTTCAACTACGCTCGCTTTGATCGCCGATCTCTTTGTTCCAGGGGATCGGAGTGTTTCATGATAATAATAATATTAATAGGTTATCTGGTTGTCCCTTTGCTGTTGGTTTGCGCACTCGGACGGGCGATGCGACTGAGTGGGTGTGTGAAGGTGTAAGTTATCAAAAGGTATTCTCCCCCGGGCTGACCCTCCTTACCAGTCGTAGAATCTTCACACGCATCAGTACTGCATTAGGACAGTACTTTATTATACAAGAGAGTGTTAGTAGTGATTTAATTCTGACACCAGAAAAGATTTTTAAGTTCTGAAAAAAATCTGAGGGTCTTGGAAACGAGTATTTGCTTAGAGAGAGTTTTAGGAGAAATATTTAGAGCAAGTCTAAATAGTTAATAAAAGTGACAGTAGTATATTTTAAGAAAGAAGGTACTAAGCTCTAAAACATCAAGAATGATAAAAGGAATTCTACAACATTCTACGAGGAAATCTGGCAAAGTGTACTACATGTGCTAAAAGCGACCAGTACCACCGGGTTTCATCTAAAAGGTCTTTGCAGATGTCGCCAAAGTTTGAAGAATAAAACACGACAAGATGTTTGAGGGATTCGCTAAAATGGGTCCTAACATTGAACTTTATTAATTGATGAGCGAAATCATCACTGTTACAATGAGGAGAGCCACCAAACTGTTCCCAAGATGAAGAGATGCCCTGCCAGTTACAACCGGGTCCTCAAGGAACATGGCCGTGTTGTCCAGGCTGCCGTTGTTTGGCGCCGGTTGGATGTTCAGTAGCTTACATACTAGAGGGTAGATGTCCACCAGGCGGATGGAGGTACCTTTCACACCTTTCTTAAAGTCGGGGCCCCTGGCGAAGAAGATGGCCCTCATAGAGGTTAGTTCATTGCTGTATCCATGGTCAGCAGTCATGTTAGTTCTTCTCAAAGTAGTTACGTTCTGAGGAAAAAAATTCATTTTTTAAAATTAATTCAGAATATGTACATGTAATTACTTTCACAGAAGAGATAGTAAAATTCAGTCAGTTTATACTTAATACTTAAACATATTGAAAATACTGTTCGTTATGTATTCAACAATTGATTGGTTATAAGCTATCACTTTCTTTTTTTCTAGAAAACAGATTTTATTGTCGGCAATGTGTTCATGTGTGCTGATGGGCGATTTGTCAAACCTTTAAGATTCCAAAGTAAACAATTAGGAGAATTGTGATTTTTGAAAGAATTGCTATTGCCGTGCACTTGAAAACCAGAAAGCAATATCAAAGAAAGAATAGACCAACCGTCATATTTTTCTGTGAGTGCTACACAATGTGTTTTATAAAATGCCAAACCAGTGAGATGAACAAACAATAAATTATGTGTAGCAAATACATAATGTTACAGGTAACACCAGTGACAAGAACCTAGTCACGTGTGACCAATCACTCAAGGGATTTAACTTTGTTTATTTAGAGAAAACAGATTGTATTTGTCAATCTGAACAAAATTGTTTCAACAGATGGAGTCGTTATATGATGGTTAAGATGACAAATAATATGACAAAAAGGAGTTAAGGATAGTAGTTCAGGGATAGTGCTTTGTCAACAGCTATGTTTTCTGAGAGTGTTGGAATGTCGCGCGCGCAGAACTGACCGCGCTGAACTGCCAGCCCTCATCAGCGAGCACGATGACGGGCATGATGCGGGCATGATTCTTGTAGTGAAAGCGATCTGGGATCTCGTCCTTCCGGTACACCGTCACGTGACTCTGGTTCCTCAGCGTCTCCACCAGTTCCTGCTCGCGACCCGGTGCGGGGATGATGGCGGTGACGACGCCGCTGTCAACCACCCGCTCCACCAGGGAGCTGTTCACCACCGTCCACATGTCGATCATCTGTCACCACAAAAAAGTCATCTCTGAATTGTGCCATCTCAAGTTGTAGTCGAATGGTTTAGAATCCTTCATCTTCTAAACTATTTTCTGTTTTTCTACACTTTACAGGTATTATTCCTGTGAAGACATTTGCTTCTGGCCGTGAGGATAGGTTTACATGCTATGGGTGAGTTTGAAAGACTCTCGACTCATAGATAATATTTTAATGACAAAGCTATCCAGGTGTACTCACCTGTGTGGTCAGATTGTTGTCCGTCATGCCATGATCGGAAACCACGATGACATTCACGCTGTCACTCAGGTTCTTGGCGTCCAGTGTGTCCAGGATTTTACCCAGAACACCGTCCATCTCCCTCACCTGCAAACAATTTACACCTGCATGTCTGAAAGAGAAAGCTTGGGAAGCTTGGGAAACTTGGGTGATCCGGAGAGGATCATGCATTTGAAAACTTCAATGAATTTCGTATCATTGGGTCCGTGTCATCAATTAACTGTGTCAAGTGAACAAGGGCTTATACTCTACATCAGGGGTGGGCAAACTACAGCTTGTGGACGTCTTCAGACCGGCCCGTCTTCCAAAATGTGAAGTCCACTTGTTTTCATTTTTTCATCTGAGATTAATTTGATTGAAATTTAATTTATCAAGTACAACAAGTACAGTTGTAGTAATAAAGCAAACTGATTGGAGAACAAGCAAATATTTGTATTCACCTTATCAGCGACCTGCTGGGAGTCAGGACCGTACTTATGACTCGTGGTGTCTGGCTCATTGAAGTACATCGCCACAAAACTCATATTTTGCTCTGTGAACCATCCCAAGGCTGTGTTTATCCTTTGTTCGAACGGAATGCTTTCGTTGTACTTCATGTACAAGGTGGGACGATGACCACGGATTTCTGCTTCGCTCCCTGGCCAGAAGAAAACTCCTGCAAGAACACAATAAACAGCAGAAGTCATCGAGATGGACATCCCAGACAAGAACATCTTTCTTTACTTTAGAGGGCTAGGCAATACAAAAAAAATTTTGGACTTAAACTGACGTTCTGAACTGTCTAAGACACAGATTCAAATCGGTTTAAAACCAGTTTATAAACGCTGCCGAATTTCCATGTCCTTCGTGAACGATGATAAAATGTCATCGATTCGTGTCTTCATATACTTTGTTTGAGAAGAAGGTGAAGCTCTGCCTCAGAGTATGGAATTGGATAGCTTTAATGAAATCCAAATTTTAGAAGCAAGAAAACGGCTCAAGATTTTTATTATCTCTTTTTACAACCTAAATCTCAAGATCTGCAAAATCAAACAATTAAACCATTTAATTTCAGTGGCCGCTGGTCTTGTTTCTGCGCGCGAATCTATGCAAATGCTGTTCCACGTGACTCAGGTGTGGCTCGATCCTTGACTGAAGGTGTATGATCGAGTTTCTGAGAATGGATCGTCACCCGAAAGCGGCCACCCTTTCTGTGAAAAGGAGAAGTAGTGCGTGAAGTAGTATCTCCACACCTCCGCCCCCATCAGCCTTTTCATTCTCATCCAAAGGAGTGTCTTAGGAACTGACTTAAAAAAAAAACCCGGATGTAAACTCTTTTATGAGAGTGGAGCTGTCAGGCTGGCAAAGAGACGGATACACAGATACACGGGTACTTACCTGCTTTTTTATTTTGTTTTATCGTGGTCACCCACAAGGGCTCGCCGCCATCGAACCAGAAGGACTCGTTGCTATTTTTCCCGAAGGTGGCGTTGTGCTCGGGGTCATACATGATATTTCCAACGATTCCATGGCTCTCCTCGAACAGACCTGCACACAGAAACACACAAATCACGCGGGTATAAATGCTGTTAAGCGTATTTTTTTAAACTTGTCACAAACATGACAACTGTTTCTATTTCTCTCCATTTTTTGTCTTTTTTCCACTCATTCTCTTTTATTCAAACTTCTTCCTGCGCGAAGTAGCGAAACACTTCTAATCCTGATCTAACTCCAACTCAAGAGGTGGATAGCTCTTGTTCGGCAGTACGGCAGCTCATCCTTCATACTTCTATTATCTTCTCTCTTTCTCTCATTCTGCTTGGATGCTTTCCCCTTTTCCTTTCATTTGAATCCACTGATGACATCTTAGAAACAATAAACATGAAAAATATAAATGAAAGATAAACTCGGTCAGAGACAATGTAAGATGTTTCAACCAGGCCCATCACCTTACAGCACTCAAGTAACCTTGTAGTGACATCCATGTCGAAATCTTAATCCTGCGCAGTTATACATGATACTTCTTTTCCTGTATAGGGACAGACAGAATGTCACAGGTGACAGTCTCAAATAACCACCCGCTACAAATCTTCTCAGTGCAGAAGATTTATGTCGAAATTCTTTTGCCACCAGCAACATCTTAAACTGGAGAAAATAAAGCAGTCTACATGAAAAATTTTCTTATAACGATACGACAGAGATGCCAAGAATATTTTTGCCGGAAATAAGTGCGGGTTGGACTAACGGTGTGGAATGCATGTGGATTGGCATGAGGTGCAGTTGAAAACGACAGACTGAACACCCGAAATAGTCATATTTTAATGAGTTTAAATTCATAAAAATAGTGTGACTGTTTTAGCGGTTTAGTTAATGTTTAATGACGAAACAGACATGACCAAGAATGTCATAATGAAAAAAAGGGATTAGCATAATATTGTAGTAGTAGAATGGATGTGTGATGAAGATGTCTAACTTCTATTGGACTACAGTGAACTTGTCATTTTGATTAATGTAACAGAGCTGTACAGTGATATTCTATAGTCTTGTATTATGTCGTCGGATAGAAGTTGCCATAGCCGTATAGACACATGTATACAATTGTATTTAAGACATATGTAGCTGGCACTCTCACCTGTTATGATGCTGTAGTGACAAGGAAAGGTCTTGGTGGCAAAGGTGCTGTTGGCGTAATCAACTGTGACACCCGAGGCAGCCATCTTACTGAAGTTGGTCAGCCCAGAAATCTTGTTGACGTAGTCCCACCGGAAGCCGTCCATCGACACCAGCAACACTTTTCCAGTGTAGCTGTCCACAAACGTCGACACCATCAGCAGCTCCAACGCCAACAGCACAACGGACGGCATTTTGCAAAGTTTGTTGCCCTCTCGCCTCTACTTTGCTCACTAAGGTGAGTGCTCACAGACGAGTCCTTTAGTCCCGTTGTACCCCATTAACATGGCCAGTGATGCATGTCAACCAATAACAGCCAGGTGCATGGGTGTTGTGCAAGACTATCCACGTCACAGCTACAGGGACACAAAGGACTGTCGAAGTTACGATCGCTTGCACTTTGCTAATCACGTGATATGCAACGACGGTCATAACCCTTCTAAAAGGCAGACTTCATGTCTCATGCTGCTCATGTTTACAGCAGAGTTTATCTTAATGATCAGTAGTGATCAACAAGAGTGTACCTTAGCTAAAAGTCTGGAATTTTTCCCGACATATGGAGGACAGTAACCTTGGCGACACTATGTTTGCACAAGACCATGTAAACTGTAACAAGCTAGTCAAGTTTTTGATCGACAACTGGCATTAGTCCTCAAAAGTTAACGGTTGGCTGAAAATTATTATAGAGCAATTGTAGTAGGTTATAGGTAGAAGGTACGATCCTATTAAAGAGAAGGAAGCGAAGTTCGGGTACAATTCATTGCTCACCGGGGAATGCAAAATATTTTAGGAATTTGCGTCGATTTAAACTGTATCTGACTGGGGTAATCATGAGGTCACAGCATCGGCATTGCTCCGCTATTTTTGTAATTGCTGTCTATTGTTAGTTTATATCAGAGATGAGAATGCTTATTTTTGGTTATGCCAACTGCTTCATGGTTTGTTTTGCTTTTTTGTTTTTTTATTTTAATTTACGAACTTTGAGTCAGAGGGTACTTAGCTAATGTCACAATCGCATTATCAGTTAACCAGACTAGTAAAACGTTTAAGAAACAAATATCAAAACAGAGTCATTTGAATTAAAGTACCTTAAATTTCGGTTCATTGAGCGCACCTGTATATAAGCCACACCCACTAAATTAAAAGAGAAAAATCTCTACTTCTTTACAAATAAGACCTAAGTATACAACTTGAAAGCCTCTTCGTAGGCATTTCGTCTCGTTTTCGGTAAGATGAGGGTGTGTGCTTCAGCAACTGATCTGCATGCTTCACGTGTATAATGCTTGGATTTTAAAATGTGAACAGTTATCACTGTGGCAACGGGAATAGTCAACACTATAACGAAGCTCAACGAAAAATCTGAAAAATCCGCAAACACCTGGTTTAAAGCTGGGGAAACGTGGCCGCTTATTTACGGTAATGTAATTAGTTTTCTTGACAAATTTCTAATCTGTTTATTTACTTCACTGTCACCAACATGTTCTATCGTTCCATTAGTGGTGTTGCAATGTTTTGGAAAATATTTCATCGCGCGAAGGGGTCCATTACAGTCCTGTAGTCTTTGTCAATCGCAGTCGGGCTGGGTGTAGTTTGTGAATTGTCGGGCAACGGACACAAATGAGTTGAACAAAGTGTGGATAAACTTAGCTGCTAGTGCTATTGTGTTGAAAGAAAGAATGTCAGTGTCAAGCACTGTCAGCTAGGTATACGTGTCAATTTGTCACCAAATTCGTTTTTCACAGCTTGATTTTCATCGTTGTTTGACTCGAGTGTATAAATGACTGTGTACTTGCGAATGTACATCTTATGAGTTCTGAGCAGACCCGCGACAATCATTAGTGGTAATATGTGGCCTGGACATTGTTTAAATGTTTAAATTAGAGTGAAGCCTAAAGATTTAATTATTCTAATTTTTTTTTTTTTTGGATAAGTGGTTCACTTTTTGTGGGAGAGGGGAGCGCAGTATTTTTCTTTCGCCTAGAACGCAGCACAGCCTAGCACCGGCCCTGGCTCCATGGTGACACTAATGAATTGTATTCAATCAGCTGGCACTCTCACCTGTCATGATGCTGTAGTGACAAGGAAAGGTCTTGGTGGCAAAGGTGTTGTTGACGTAATCAACTGTGACACCCGAGGCCGCCATCTTACTGAAGTTGGTCAGCCCAGAAATCTTGTTGACATAATCCCACCGGAAGCCGTCCATCGACACCAGCAACACTTTTCCAGTGTAGCTGTCCACAAACGTCGACACCATCAGCAGCTCCAAAGCCATCATCATAACGGACGGCATTTTACCAAGTTTGTTGCCCTCTTGCCTCATTTTTGCTGACTAAGGTGACTTGAGTGCTCGCAGAAGAGGTCTTTAGACCCATTGTGCCCCACTAACATGACCAGCGATGTCTGTGGACCAATGGCAAGCGCGTGCACTATTTACGTCACAATGAGACTGTCGACCTGCAATAGCATGAAGGGGTATTATGTAAAGTTTGTTGCCCTCTTTCTATGACTTTGCACACTAGGTGACGCTGAAGGCCATTTACATCGTTAGCGATGCATGTCGACTAACAGCCAATGGCATGTTGTGCATGTTGTACATGTTGTGCAACACTATTCATGTTACTTGGAGATAGACGGCACCGTCGGACTTGTAATCCCTTGTATCGTGCTGTTTCGCGTTCGTGTCAGGTGATTTGCAATAAAACGATAACCTTTCTGAAGGACGAACAACCTCCTCTTCTTATACTGCTAAGTTTTTACAGCTGAGGTTGCCATAATAGAAAGGTTAATCCACGAACTAATATCCCTGAACTGCTTGCAGACGATTTTTTTTTCAATCAACTACTAGAACGAGGCTACTTGCTACAACGCTTCCGGCTTAGTCACTTTGGTTTAGCGAATGACTTCAATGCCGATGTCAGCAAAGTCTACAAGACTAACAACAACAATAAAAAAAAACAACACACACACAAAAGATGGTCTTTACTGCTGCATGGTAGAATGCAACTGTGCATCAAATCTTTCGGTGTTTTTTTTTTCGCTTGCGCGGGCAGGTCTCTCGAAAAAGGAAGACAAGTGGGGAGCGTCTCTCGTTCATGCTACAGGCCGCCAAGACAAAAGTTTCAATCCATTGAGATCCAAGATTTGTTCAAGGCACTTTGAAGAAGAATGCATAAAAAGTACTCTTTGCGTTTTCTATTATTGTCTTTTATTCGTGGTCAGTACTGTTGTTTATTCTTTCGTATGATGTCCATGTCTCATTCACAGGATGCGCTATGAGCATGCTTCTTGTGAGTGTGAGTATGCGCTATATAACAGTCTGTATTCTTATTATTTTTATTATTTATTATTATTTATTATTAAACAGTGATTGACTTTACAACTGGCCTTTCCATTGTTTGGAGCAGTACATTTCCCGAGCGAGATTTACGTGAAGTTTTTACAGCACCTACAGTGTCTGTGACCAGAAGAAGCTTCAAGCAGATTTCATATAATAGATGAAGATGATGATGATGATGATGAAGATGATGATGTAGCTTTGTAACGCGCTAGTATCCGTATCACAGAGATACGCTCAATGCGCGGGGAACCCAGCAGCCACCAAACTGCAGGGCAAATGAATAACTTCAAATAATGTTAAACAAGTGAGTCTTAAGATTTTTCCGAAAAGATGCAATACT
>SRHC01003582.1:173418-183522 GCA_004794325.1 Pomacea maculata | reverse complement strand
ACAAAGCTCACTGAAAGTGGATCTCACATCTCTACCCACCCATCCCAACCCACTTGACACGCTCTGTCGACCTCGGTAAACATGACAAAAGGCTGTAACCTGATATGCACCACCAACGTCTTATATTTCTCTACCCATCAGTGCGCATGCGCAATCTAGTCCACGTTTGGCAAAATCCTCGAGTAAGGGCATAGGTCACCTCAGCTTATATAGAACACTGGAGAAAGATTTGAAAGGCAAGGACGCCATCTATGTTCACGTTTCTATCCTGGTCGCTGGCGTGTTCACTGGACCGAGCTTTTACTTCGTGTACTCACGCATTCACTCACCGCATTGTCATTTGACTCTAAGTCGATAAAAATTCATCAACAAAGCATTTGTAATGAAATGACTCCCAAGTAGCACAACATGAAATGCACGCCACGTAGACACTCGACGTGAAAACATATTCACGCCTACATCTTCCTACACGTGCACAGGGTCCACCTGAACAGTTCGCAACGGACCTAAACTTCCCCACTTTGTGCATTTAGAAGCAAGGAAAACGTAAAAAAAATGTTCCCCTACACTTAGAAAAGCTTGCTATCAACAAATTATAGCTACGTGTGTATTGTCAATCAGTTCCACCCATCAACAAGTGACAGCTTATCAATAACAAGAGAGAGGTGCTCCTGCAGACTCATCACTGTAACTGCTTATGAAGACTATTGCATGATAGTCTTCAGCTGTAACACATGATTTTATCTTATATATATATTATTAAGTTAATTATTTCCCCCTGATCCGATGTTTTTCATTTGCATCTAAGATCTGTGTGTCACATTAAAAGATGTGTGCTAGTTGTTTCCTAGTTTTCAATTTTTTCATAGTTGGAAAGTGGTACCAATTGTTACAAAGTCAAACCAGGGAAGGAAGGAAACGTTAGTCTTACTAGATAGGGACTAATATACATGTATACCTTTACATCTCGGATATGTACAACAGAAAAATTGTTTTTAATATTTTCTTTTTAAATCAGTTCTCCTTTAAACTCATCCTGACACTTCATCTCTCCAGCAGATCGCAAGCAGTAGAGGCAAAGACTCGTAGGCGTTGGTCCCTCATTAAGCTCTATTAAGGTCCGATAGCTGGCTATGGCCTAGAGGTGACTAGAGAGACTCGTGGTGACATTCCGACTAGTGTCTAGAGTCGAGTGCCTAGTGTCTGGTGTCTCGGTACTCCTGCGATGGGCAGCAAGGATCAAAAGAAGATTCCAACGGATTCCCAGACGTCCAGATTATCGGAGGGCCCTCCATTCGCGAGAGACATTCGTGTGTAGCGAGTGTGTGTCATTGTAGCGGTGTTGTGTGTGGTAGTTAATCTAATTAGTCATTGACTCGCGATACCTGCATTAGCCATAAGGAATTTAAGAAGACCCATAGAAAGCAAGCCATTGTTTTGCCTTCACAATCCCTTTAAGAGTTAGTTCGTCGTGGAGGGTCACATTTGTCCTCACAATGTTAGCAAGGAGGGGATGGATTTGGTAGTTCTGGTTTTCTACTTTCATTAACTCCTTTTTGCTTCCTCCAACTTCAAAGCCACCAGATATCCATTGAGTAGGTGTGAGGTGGGGGAGATCACTCTGCGCCACTAACTTATTGATAAGACATCCAACGTAGCTAACATTTTTTTTTTTACATAGGACACCATTTACAGATGATGATTCTTAAAGAGGTGCAATTCCCAGTGACCAAAATGTTATGGACCTTTACGTGCAGAGGTGGAGGACATAAACTTCATGTCCTATAAGTATAATTATTTTGTGTAAAATAACTGACAAAAACAAAGGGAATACAGTTCTTTTAAGAACATGATTGTTGCCTTTAAGCTGAGTTACACTTAAAGTAAATGTTAGATTACACGATGTTTCTTTATTTCCTGTATCAGCCTTAAACATATGACTTTACAAACACAAATCTCTATTCTGCTCTCGTGGTCACTATAGAGAATTCTCTATATAAGTTAATTCCTTCTACATGTAAAAAGAAGTCTCAATTTTAATTTTTTTTTTCTTTGCATGGTTCTCTTTTCGAAAACAAAGACCCGAAACGTCATCTTTTATTGAGCTTTCCTCATTCATTAGATAAAATAAATTGCTCTCCACTAGACCTTTAAAATGGTGTCACACGAGTTTCCTACTGTCAGACTAAGGCCAACATCAGTCAGAGGCCAAACATGCTTACAATGCAGACAGGGCCGCCGAGAGCCAGCCCGGGCTCCGGGACAGACCTCTCCGGGCCCCTTGTACTTGTAATCGTAAATTATTTTCCCAGTATATAATGTATGTTTACAATTCGAATCTCAATATCTACACTCAAACTCAACTTCTGCATGTGTAATGCTTGGGTGTTCTGTCCTTAGACCTTTCTTTAAAATAAAAAGAAAAGGAGAAGAAGAAAAAAAAATCCACTGACCAAGGCCGGGCCCCCTTGACAGCCGCGGGCCCGGGTACACCAGACCCCCCTGTCCCCCCCTCTCGTCAGGCCTGAATGCAGATAATAGATAACAAGCGGCCCAAAGTGAACTCCTCGGAGCATAATAAATGTTGTCAAGGCTATCACGTGACCTAACGGCTCTCTACAAATATGTCTTGTGGCTTCTATTTGATACAAATAAACACATACACGAACGCACACACAGCCACAAGTGCACACGAACACACTCAGACACAAACACACTCCACTAATGTCTGTTATTTTCAAACATAGACTGCATGCTCGATCTAGTAATCTTTAAGTCGATCTTATGCGAGAAAAGGCTTAGGCCGGGTAAGTTAGCTTGTGGTGGTCTAGTCATTCTCGTATATAAATGACAAGGCCTCCTGGGTTTGTGCCTTCAGGGTCTACGATATCAAGAAAGTATCAAATTACTAGACATAATTGCACTGAGTTTCCCAACCCTACACACGCACAGACATATAATTGATGGGTCTGTACTTCAGGTGCACATTGCAAACCTGATCAAACGTTTTATAGTCTGTCCTTAGAAATTTCCTAGAAACTTTGACACAGATGTAAATTAGTGTATGAGTATTGCCGCCTATCATTGCCCCGCAAAACAATCCAAATTTTCATCTTATAATGAAATTGCTATGAAAGCAAATATTAATTTTCAAAACTGTTGCTTTTATTTAGGGTCGTTTCTATATATAATTTATATACATTTATGTATTATTTAACACTGGGAAAGCCGATAGCTGACTAGCAAAAGTGAGGAGGGGATAGCCAAAGTGCTATGAAGAAGCGGATAGTAGAGAGGTTTCACCACCAGTGTCTACTGTTGGAAACCCATATTGAATATCCGTGTGACAGATTGTACGATAAAATGTTATCAAAATAAAGCTTGTTTGAGACCACAGATCACATTAACGAATTATTAAATTAATCCCTTTTTTGAAAAAATCAATGTCTTTTGTTCTTTTTTTAATAAAGGACTTTGAGTCTGCCTTTGATGGTGAGGAAAAGCACTATATAAATCAACATTATTATTATTTTCATCATTATCACTTAGGGGATATTACACCAACTCTTGTACATACATCTCTTGTCCCCCAACCCAGGCACTGGCACAAACACTTACACGTAGACGCCTGGACAAAACACTTCACAGAACAATTCTGCTTCTTTCGCAGGCCTGTACACATTTAGTAGTGACTAAATTTATACTATAGTAATTCATAAAAACACACGATAAATGTAACAAAATGACATGTCATTCTACATACATGTCAATCCTTAACACTGAGATCTCTGATTGTAAACACAGTCCTGGAAAAAAAGTTGCTTTTCTCGGGTTGATTATCAAACATAACACAAAAATAACAAAGTTTAAATTCTGGCACAAAGTCACTGTCAACACTGCTTACACTGATGACTGATCGGACAATGCTCTTAATTTTAGTCCCTCGGTATTGTTGTTCCACTGTAAGAGATAATCTAAGAAATAGTCACTGGGGACTAATATTCAAGAATCCATATATACATATTTTCCATATATATATATATATGTGTGTGTGTCCTCCACTCAGGGTTAGGCATTATACACAAACTGTGGCTGCCTCTTGGGGCCTCCTGGAGAAGAGCGACCCAACCTTGTGTAACCCAACCAATTTCTTGTCTTGCAACTTTTGGTAAGCAAGTTTTTTTATATTTGATGGTAGTGGATCCTAGCCGGTTACTAGGGCCAGATACTCCAAATCCTATTCTCTGTTCTAAATACTCCATGACATCTGCCAGGCCCATGACTCCGTGGCATTAGCCTGCAACACTCACTGCTCATCTCCCGGGATCGACTCCATGGCCCATCTCCTGGCCTCGTAGACTGACCCTATTGACAGTTACAACAAAAACAAATTACTAATACATATTTAAATATCTAAAAGAATACAGGATAAGTCAATATTCAACAATCTTAAATACTCCATAAAACGAACTGTTTAGGCAGACTCAGCCTCCACGCCCCTACACTGTCCCTCCACTTGCCGTGTGTCCTGGGAAAGTGAAGTGCTGGCCGTCTGCGGTTAATTATATCATTTACACTTAAAAAAAAACTATTACGCCTTCGACAGGTGTGCCTCGGTCACCCTCACTCTACTAGCTGTTAGTTAACCTCATGTCACATCTCTATGATACCCAACTATTCCCTTCCCGTTTAGGTCCATGGACCTTATGGTCAACTTAACTTTCTTAGTCCTTCTACAAGAATGTATTGGTGTAAGACATAATGTTAGTGGCAAAATTGTATTAGGTTATGAGTTATTCTTAAATGGCTTACAAGACCTGTTCTTTCTCTGCACGATACATCTCTTTTTCAGGGCTGGCTGCTTTTCTCTTTGTCTTTCGAAACAGTTACCAGCTGTGAGGTACACCGGGATACCAGGTGAAGTCGAACTGTATTAATCTCAGGATCAAGAGAGACGATGACTTTTCTCTCCAGACCACGAACTCGACCGACACGGGCCACCCACACCACGTCACTGCGGGCCGTGGCCACGTCCTCGATGTTATCGTCCACCATTAACTGAACTGGGATACCCGCTTCCTTGAACCCCTCCATCACACCGGTATAGTGCATCCAGTAATACATCACCAGCACGTCTCTCCACTGCAGAGCTGGTTTTTTGGTATCTTTACTTGTAGAGGATGCTATCTCAGTGGGGCTCCCTGTCAACACCCACAGTGAACTCATAAGCATGGACAGAATATAAAAACAAGGACAGTACAAAAAGATTTCAAACAATTCAAAGTGTCCATCATCGGACACATAACTAGAGCACTTCTTTTTCCTGAACTTTTGTAATATACAAGGAACTTTAAAGCCGTTTACTTGCTTGTAGTGTGTTCAACGTATTGCTGTTCAAAGTGCAGCCGTTAGCTTGTTGGTGCCCCTAGCCTTAACAAATTATACGCTATGAAGATTTACCTCGTTCACCGACACGGAGTTCGTGTAGAAAGTTGGCCACATTACGACCACATTCGATACAGTCACCTGGATGTTCGCCTGAGTGACCCTCCCCTACGTGGTAAAATCGCTTCACTCGCGGGCCGTCTGTGTGGTCGAGCACACCACGCTCACCGTAGGGGAGGACTATACCATCCAATGTGTTCTCCACTTCCCTGACGACGGCCGGTGGAGAGCGGAGGGGTCTCCTTAAATATTCCACTTGAAAGCCGACGGGTGCTTGCTTATCATAGCAATTTCCAGCCCAAAGATGAAGATTAGGAACTCGCTTCAGCAGTTCTTCACAGAAAGTTTTAAAATCGTCTGGCCTGTAAAAATTGAGAATTGAGGTGTTACTTTTTAAACCTTACGTTGTGTACTTGTGCGTTTATGTTTAGTGTGACATATTCTTTCACGATTTTTGGTGCCAAGTCATTTTTTGAACCTTATGTACAAGAACAAACTTTGAATTGTAAATCAGATGCCGAACTGACAATGAATTATTGCCTGTTTAATAAATGATCTGACAAATATTTTTTTCTCATTGGGTCAAAGGTTGTGCAACCTACCATGACTCAGGTCCTACTTCATCAGCGATTACATACAGCGAACCTTCTCTTGCTCTCTGAGATAAGTCGATCACAGCATTCTTCATATTTTTTTCAAGTAAAATATCATGTTCGTGCAGGTGGATGCTTCCGAATGATACTTCTTGTATCGTTTTCACTTTTACAGTCTGTAGAAGCAAGTGGTGCAACATGCTGCACACAGCACGACTCATCCAGCAAGTACTCAGAATGTGAACGTCGTTACCACACCGCAGCCACTCTATGGCCATCAGCAGCAGCACCACAGTTTTTCCTGTACCGGGTGGACCAGAAACAAACACCCTAGGATCTGCTTTGTTGAGCAGGTGAACTTGCTCCGGGAAGAGTGTGATTACAGCAGTATAGCACTGTCCTGTCCACCACACGGCCTGACCCAGGGTCTTGACACTCACACGTGGAGGACTTGTGCATGGCACACTCACTATTGTCGCCGGACCGCAGAACCTGATAAAAAGTAATGATACGCAGTTGTATGGTTTCTGAGATTAGAAGAGATGCAAATATACATATGAAAGAGTGAGTAAATTGCGTCATATTTGAATGCAGAAGAACTGTTCTAAAAACAATTTTATTACATGGATAGTCATGAAATACACTAATTGAGTAGACAGTATTATTATTGTTGTTATTATTATTTTGAGAATGTATAACATTTAATTTTATTTACACTAAATACTTAGACTCTAAAAGTTTTCTGCGCAGGCTAGCAGTTGAACCTAAGTTTATGCTGGTAGAGTTGTTCAGATCACTTAGGAAAGACATATTGAACGTCTCTGAGGACAACTCACTAATTATTTTATTATTCACAGATTACGGAAACTACCTTTCCATCACTCTCTCTCTCTCTGGCTGTTGTTGATTTTGGAAGGGAAAGTGCTTCCACCTGTAGGTGATTTCCCACTGTGGTGGATAGGGATCTTCTGGTAATGTGGGTATGGAGAAGTAGGTGAAGGGAGTAGGGGACTGGGGAGAGATGTTGTGGGGGTCCTTGTTTGTGGCACCACAGGTGTTGTCGGTCTTGCCTGTGCCCTATTTTCCTGTTGGTGTCTATGTTTGCCAAGTCTGCATTAATAATAAAATGATTGTTGGCCTCCTGCTGTTGTCGCGTGCTATAGGTGTCTAGGAGGCCAGGTAAGTCCACCACAGTGGTGTGCAGTGTTGGTTACCGTGTCCTTCATGTTGCTGTAGTCTAGGTTTAAATTTAGCTTTCTGGTATGGATGGATGCCTCTTTCGTGTAGATGTTTAGCTTTATTCATCCATTTATCTATGGCTATTTTTATTGATGGTTATGTTATCCAGTTATAACCCTTTGTCTTATATTAGTGTAGCGTTTCGGTGACTTGTCGCTAGTGATGATACTAATAAAAGTATATTGTGCCATAGTTCTTTAGGTGGGTTAAGGCGGTTATTTAAGTTTAGCGCCAGTCTATATTTATCGAGAAATGTTTTCGTTCTTTTCTTTCTTATTTGTTTTCATCCCACTTCAGCAGACAAGTGGGTTGCTAAATCTGTCTCTTTCTTATGTTTATATGTAATAAACTTTCATCTTGGCGAAAAGGGAGCGACAGAGAAACACGATCTTCTTAGTATTTTAAATGTTTATAGTTTAAAGAGTTCTGTCCCTTCGCCTTACAGGAGATCGGCTCCCCTTGATATTGTTTATGTTTTGTTGTCGTGCTTCGATTTGGATAAAAATGTTGGACCTTCATGTTTACAGGTGCTTCTGCTGCGCTTTCTTTCTCTTCTGGTTTACGACAGGACTGTATTTATAATGAATATAATGTACATAATGTATATAATGTTATTTGCAGTGCTAACTGTCTACATCTATTGGATGGAGTCCACTTCACTCCCGCTTCACTCGCTTCGACAGCAACCTTGAGCTACTTTGAGTAAACTGAAGGGATGATCACCCTCTTGTAGTTTCATGTGATAACATTTCTTCATATTCTCAAGATTACTCAATATATTCTCAGTATTCTTATGATGACACTGACCTTACTCTCTGGAGTCGTTACCGTTATATATATACAGTTATCTCCCTTTACTGCCGACACGCAGCGAGTCCTCGCGTTGTTCTTCCTTCTACATCCTTGTTATTATTTCGTTCTACATCTATTTTCCGTTACTATTTTGTGATGTTGTTCTACATCTTTGTTACTATTGTGTGATCTCGTTCTATATCTGTGTGAAAAGTTTTGTAATCTTGCTCAGCGCAATGAGTCCGCCTTTGGCTCATCTATTGCGATTTATAAATTCTCACTTATTATTCAAACCAGTCAAAAAACACCACATTCAAGAATGTTTGAATTTGCACACTGACGGAGACAGAAAAGGATCCAACAAAATAAAAGATCCAAATCAGAGGACTGAGCAAAGTGATTAAAGGTTCTAAGAGTTTTTTTGGCTCCATGTTACGTCTATTCTTCTCTTGAACAACTGTTTTGAAATTTTTTTCCAAAACATGATTGCTTGGTCGTGTGTATGTGTCAAAAATAATCTAAACAACGTTTTAAACTCTTAAAATTATATTAACATATAAATATTCCTGCTAATTACCGGGATAGAAGTTTCTTGTAGAGATCAGATGTCATGTGACTGTCAGGTCCAGCTCCAGCCACACGTCGCTGCCACCAGTGTCCGAGTTCCCTCAGCACGTGACTACTGACGTCACACGGGGTCTTGGGGTCAGACAACTGGTCACAGCACAGACACAGACCAGTGATGTCCGCGGGGTCTGTTGTTGTTCCTAGACACTGACACAGGTCCTGTAAAAAAAAGTACTCTGATGGCATATATGCCGGAAGCTCTTAACGTAGAACTTAAGTAACTTTTATCATCTTCTCTATGTGTGTGTCTGTATATGTGTAAATGTGCATTTTTGCATGTGTCCGTCTTTTGATAGGAGGTGTTTCTCGTTTATAAGACAGTTTTAACTGGGATATTTAGTTTTATTTAGAAATGGTCACTGTTGCTACTGATAACTAATGTTGGGCTGCTTAAATACCTTGAGGTGACTGCGTTCTGCATGTGTGTGGGTGTTGGTGTGAAATATATATGAATGTGTCTATCGATTAAAATTTAACAGAAGTGTTATGAAGTGTTGTTATCAAGTAGTTTGTTATACAATTGAGGAAAAACCAGATATCCATCTTAACGAACGATGCTTAGGATTTGTACCTGAGACAGGCTCCGATCGTCAGAGATGGCCTGTTGTACCTGACGAGTCGTGACGTTGGGGAAAGCGATGACCTTAGTGATGCGCAGACCGGGAGCGATGTCGGACACCAGGTGAGACAACATGGCCTCCGCCTTGTTTAACGATTGTGTGGCTTGTTTAAGTTTTACCTTAAGGTTACTACATATATCTTGTATTGGCATATCACGTTTGTTCCAGTTTTCTCCAAAAGCCTTCACTTGACAGACGACAAGACCATAATATCTATGAATGAGGAGAAGATCAAAGTTTCCCTGTCTGTCCTTTGACAAACCACTGGGAAATGTCTTAGTTGAAGGCAAGTAGGCAGCAGCAGCAGCGTAGCATGGTTTGCCCAGGTACTCTCCATACCTCAGCTGACTTATTCCAACTAAGACTTCTTTATTTTGTTCTGACATCGTCTGCAGACAGACGAACAGCCGCTCCATGGTTTTATCATCTCTTATGTCACTGTCCTGGACAGGAGAAGGTTGTGAAACAGACTCCTGAGAAGCAGTGGATGGAATCATCGTCACCTGATTCATCTCAACACCTTGTTCAGATGATGGATGAAGAACCAGAACATCCTGACCAGCAACCGACTGTCTAGTCATAGGCACGCGGTTGACGTAGACAGGAGGCAGGAAGTAGGCGCGTGAGTCGAGGTCAGGGAACGCGGCCTCCACCCACTGGAGCCAGAATGTCTGGGCTTGTGCTGAGATTGTTTCCTGTATAAATCCATTTTCAAATACTGAAACATTAGTTGTTGGGTTTTTTGTTTTTTTGTTTTTTTTTTGTTTTTTTTTTTGGGGGGGGGGGGG
>SRHC01003582.1:69814-173408 GCA_004794325.1 Pomacea maculata | reverse complement strand
GGGGGGGGGGGTGATGGTGATGGTGTTTTATCACTTCTAGTAAAGATCCACTGAACAAAATATTTTTTTCGAATAAGTGACAGCACTTGTTTTTGGCATGGAAACGTCAAGAAGAAGGTTTATGATGAAGATAAAATTAATACTTCATCAACAGAGCTTTTGCCAAAGAATAGAGAGAGATATGGCTGCTTCGAGGGCTATTCATGATTACACAGTCTTAGTAAATATTTTGTTTTTGTTTTTTTTTGCTTTTTTGTTAACAGTAATTTCAGTCTTAGCAACTACTGTGACTCGGATGTTTGGTACTGTTGCTCTATCCCACTGCTCTTTTATTTTATTTTCTACTCTTAGAACGGTTCATGCTACTCGGTAATGTTCTATTAATACAAAAGGTGTTTGGTTTCCTTCTGTTAAACTTTATTACACTTCTAAAACACATTTACTGATCAGAGACAGCATCTCTCCCTCACCCTCTATTTTTGAGTAGTCATAACCCCCCAACGGTGGTATCAATAGAACGGTCAATAATCTCCAAAACACACACACACTACCTGTACGCCAGTCTTCTCACTGATAAATCTGACTGCCGCCTCGATCTGACATGAAACACATTGGATGACGACAATCTTCATACCTGGTACAGGTGAGGGGTTAGAGTCGAACTTTACATCAGCCCCTGTTTTCATCTTGATCTGGAGTAGGACCTTGTTTCCTTGGTATCACGAAAAACAAATGAAAAACAAAAAACAAATAAGTAGTATTCTAACTTTGATTCTTTATTTTGATGTCATCATCATTGTCGTCATCATCATTATTATGATCGTCGTCGTCATCGTCATCGTCATCATCATGATTATCATCATCATCGTCCTCGTCTTCTTCTTTGCCGTATACATGGTCCCTGATAAACATAAAATACCAAAACGAAAACAAAAAAATAATTAATTTTTATAAACATCAATAAGAAAATTAGAAAATAAAGTCGTAAATAGATGATATAATTAGGTAATTAACTTCTTGTTCAAACTGTTAGAAAATCATCAGTTATCGTCAAGTAATAGACAAAGCAAGAAAGACTAAGTAATGTACAGACTGAGTGACGGATGTAAGAAAAAAAAAAGACAATTTTAGGAGTGCCAGCCAATGTGTTTGCATAAGATTTTCTAGAAGCTTAACAGCTGTACTGTAAACACACAAACAGTAAACACACAAATGTAACTGAAGGCGGTTTATATATTGGGTCAAATGTCACCTACTGTCGTCAGTGAGGACAGCAGCCTGTTCATCAGTCACGGCGTGCAGGTAAAAGGTCACACGGCCTCCGCCTCCTCTACAGGATCCTCTTGTTGCCCTAACATCTTCACCTCTACCTGCTCCACTCTGGCGACTGCCCTGTAGAGACACAACATGGAGGAGAGAAAACTGTATGCACCAGTCTGCGGATGAGCAAAACAAGATGTACATTCATACATGTCAAGTGCAACAAAATATAAAAGTATTATTACAATTGGAGGAATGCTCAAAAGAAGACTAAAGCATTATTATTGTTCCACAAAGGAGATAAAAAACTGAAATACTATTAGGATCGAAGGTATGGTGTCAGAATATCAAAATATGAGTAAAACATTTTAAACAAGAATAACATTCAAATATTATGAGAATATCCTAAGCAAATTAAATAAAATAGTTTCATGTTCGCAGCTGAAGCCATCGATGACAGATGTTGATGTAAATACAGTTTTTCCGTTCACTCACACAAGTTACGGTGGGATTATGGGATTATCATCACACACACTACTGGGGGGGGGGGGGTTTCTACTGTAACAGTCGCCAGTGTTACCATGTAATGTCCTTACTTGTTGTGAAGCAGGTGGTGGATGACCAGACATGGTTGTGATCTCCCTTTACACAACAAAGCTTGCAGTAGGCGGCGTCTGCTACCTGGTCTTTGTGAAGACAAGAAACCAACCATTGTGCTGAATGTTGTTCTCTACTTGATCTTCATCGGATCTGTTACACATCCACAACACTTATATTTTACTTCGCTTCTTTTGTGTACATCATAAAGGCATCTATTTTAAGGGAGGTAGCCTTTGGTCACTAGTGTTACTGGCATGTAATGTTTTGTAATATAAAGTAACATACCACATTGTAATGCACTTCTGTAACTGTAATCATCTACAAAAATAAAGAGAAAAAAAAAATCGCAAAAATCTTTTATCTCAAGTGAGACTAGTAAACCCATTATTTGAGACTATCAGTTTTCTCCATTGAATCTGCTTACTGCTGTTAGTCCTCAACTTAGATTTTTTTTTGCATTTATTTCTATATCATACACCGATGATACCTTTTCAACACAACATGAGCAACCAGCATATTTCTTCACCTGTTAACCCTTGTACTTCACAGTTTTTTTTATAACTCTATGCTGTTATATAGCATCGATCCATCCTGCACAGGAAATAATAAATAGCAATATGTATTTCAACATTTAAGTTAAGAGTTTCTCTTCACCTCAACCTTCCTCCTGAAAAAGTTTGTTTTCAAGTTGTAGTACATTGTGACTTGTTTTGATGAACAATGCATCAAACAGTTAATGGATGCCAAGAGCTATTTTGTTTTGAATCTTTTCAAAAGAAACAGCTTTCTTGTAATTTATATTCAACCATTCCTACTATTCTTGCAGAACTTTCAGCATTATGATAAACTCTTTAAACAGAGACACAAAATAAATAACTGTTGTCCAAGTTTTATTTACATATTTTGTGGTGACCACTGGTTCTGTCTACACAGAACAAGTGGTATTCCTCTATGTAAGTTATAAACATAATTTCTTAGCAATAATAATGGAAATATTTTTAATTGAGTATTTTAAAGCATACATTAAATGTGAGTTTATAACAACAAATTTCCAAAAGACAACAGTTCAGTTAGATAAGTCACACATAAATGTTGTTTGCATACAAAGTCTGCTTCTGGACATAGCCATAATGAGATGTACATACTTTAAAATGGACAACTTAAAACAAAAACTAGCATGTAAACTTAAAACATTAGGATAGAAAAAAAGACAGTTCTTCTAAAATTTCTTTGTATATTTTACTAAACATTAAGCGTAGTCATGAACAAGTTGAGGTTTGACCATGCAGACAGTTACATAATTATTCCACATTTGGCACATATCTTGTGGTGTGGTGTAGCCTCTAACAAACAATTCCATTCATTTTTTTAATATCCTTGATTCCAGTGTCATGTTGTGTTTTCCATTATTTTGAGCAGGGTTTATTGCATGGCATTTGATAGTAACTACTCCTTTTTCTTTTAGCAATCTAAATGTTATACTGAAAACCATCTGAATAATAGTCACATGCACAGCAGAAACAATATGAAGAATTATAAGAGTTTATGCTATGTCCTTACCTAATATTATTTTCCCCTTTCACAGGTTACTAAAACAGGTGAAATATTCTACATAAGGCAACCCAGAGAATTTATTAAAAGCATGACGGTTAAACATCTATAGCTAAATTCTCAGGGTGGTCAATTAGTCACAAGGTAGCAGTGAGGAGGATACACTTGAGGTAATTTTAATATTAAAATGTTCAGATTTCTATAACTATGCTAAGTGTTAGCATATTATAAGCGACTTAATGATTAGAGAAAAACATGGGGCCATTAAGATTGTAAAAACTTTCGGGTGAAGTGTACCGTAGTTGTTAAACTGTTTCAAGCATGCAGATTTTGTACAAACTAAAGCCTAGCTCTAGGGCATCTCTTGATTCAGAGGTAGCTATGTTGCCCCCTAGTCTCAAACCTCCAGCAGCACTGTGTGTGAGGTGGAAGACCCTGTAGTTGTAACAGTCTACTCCTCCTGTAGCATCAGGGAAAATCAGCTCACCACTGGCCCTAGGCTTCTCACTAATATGCTTCTTTAAAGGAGTATATACAGTCATGACAGTCTTCTCCTTAATGAGCTCCATCGACGCACACTTCAGTTTCTGTTCATTCTTATATTTCTCAATTATAAAAAGGAGGATTTATGCCTGACTAGTCATTTCTTAAAATAAAATCCAGGCAATTAAATACAAACGGTTCCAGGTTGGATAATAGCGTATGGTATTAACTGCAACCTTTTAATAAAATATGCAAATTTTAAAATTGTACTTTCATGACTAAGAAAAGGAAACCATCAAACACATGTTTTAAACATAATCACGTTCAAGAATTAAGTGGAAAGTTGTACAGCTTTACTCGTCCTCCACTCCTTCCTCCATCCCAGAACAATTTACTGACTTGTACAGGCTGTGCTCAGCCCTTTCCCTTCTGCCATTCTCTCAATCCCGAGCACCAGCTAACCAAGTTGATATATATGCACCTGCAGGTCAGCATCTGTAGCTTCAGGATAACTTTTTCTTGCAGCATCTAAAAATAGAACAAATATAAGAATATGAGGTCTGCATAAAAAGTAATCACTTAATTGTAGGTCACTGACCCTACAATCCAGAATATAATGTGAAATAAAGAAAGGTACAAGCAAATTATACTGATATGTAAAGTGGCCTAAAAATGTAAAGCATTATAAACAGAAAGGAACTACAAGTGGAACTGCGTTAGAATTTCTTTAGGCAGAAAAACTCTGGAAATACTGATTTCAAAAACAATCCCAATACATGGGAACTGTAAAGATGTCTATAAATTGTTGTGTTCATTCCTTTCTACACATACAGTGTTAACCAGCTGCTTAAAGGACTAGACATTGCATAAGCATATGTCCATATTTTTTATTTTGCAATGTAAATGGATCGCAATGAAATGAGGTAGGGAAGGTTCTCCAGGCTGTAGTTATCTCCCTGTCATGTTTCTTTTTAATCTCATGAAAATACTGAGTCAAATATTTCAACACTTACCCTGAACTGTTCGTAAAAGAAAGGGGTGGTTTTTGAGTCCCTTCTTCCCCTTCAGACCATTGAAGTTGTAATTTCGGGCTAACTCAGCACAGATAGTATGCTCCTCACTTCGTGCTTTAAAGTGAATCCTTCACGCATATCTAAATGGCATTCCTGGAAACAGACAATAATAAACATCAATCATTTTTTTTAAATAAAACTTGCTGTGGGCTGCTAACCACTGGCATGCACTGAAACGCACTCGCTATTCTGTAATAATTTAGTGTCGCTGTCTGATTCACTTTGATCTTCCTGATGTAAATAATCAAGAAAAGAATTCCATTCCATCTGTTGCGTTTTGATCCTGAACTAGATTTGGCGTATGGGTTCTAGCATATGAGGACATATTGCCAGATAAATCGTAATCACAATTTATTTGAGGAAATTCTGACAGCTCCACATTCTCTGCATCCCTAACGGCTAACGAATTATCAAATTGCAAGGGTTCAGAACTGCTGACCACGACTTCTACTTCTTTCTGGAAAACTTTTGCATTTTTAGCGTTAATGTACTGTACTCTAATCTTTCTTCATGATAGTCTGCATTGAATTCGGACATGTCTGGAATTAAAATCCCAATAACTATGTTAGTTTAGAGGATATGATTTATACGTACTGTTATCGAAGAGTTGAACACACAGATCAGTATTGGAATAGACCGCTGAAGAAGCTTTCCTGTTGCGAAAAGTTTAGAACCACAAATTTTAAAATGGCGGTTCCGGTCGCTAAGTAGCACGCCATTGGCTAAAAGTCATTGCCGATATTAGCGCACTCGTCCTTGGCTTGTGTCATAGCTATCGCGCATGCGCGAGCAGCTCAATCACACATAGAATCCAGCTTTCGATGTCTATCTCAGTAAACTTTATGGGATCCTTGAATTTTCGGCTTTCGATGCTGCTAGGGTACATTAAACATTTCGTTTTGTACAAATGATTTCTTCATGAATTTGTATTTGATGTTGTGCATGTGATATTCAATAAAGTACTTTTCCTTTTTTAGAACGCCTTTTTTTCCATGATATTAAAGGTTTAACAGTTTTAAATTCAAATAGGTGAAGATGCTTATAGGTAGGTAGAAATATGACGAGTTTCAGTACAAAATAGATCACAGACAAAATATATAGATGTTACTCGTCTTAGTGTTTACATCAGTGTGATACTCGATCTCTGCTAGAACTCCTAAACATAAATGTAGTAAGTATGCTTACTTTGCACGCACTAATACAGATGTGTATGTGCTATTATAACAGACTCTATAAAGAATATTGTATAATATAATGTTTACCGTAAAATTAACACCCAGTGTACCTTTTCTTTCTCGGGTAGCTCATTTCCGCGGCATAACTGTAGACCATTAAAATAAAATGAAAGGAATTACAATAATCTGAAAAACAGACTCTTAACACAAGTTAACTGAAATACTTTGAGAACTATCTCCTACGCGACTGCAGTTAATCACATGACATCTGTCTATAAACTGCAGTTTTCTAGAAGTTTAGTCATAATCTTACATATAAAATTGGGCAGCAAAATGTGCCATTGTATGCCATGGAATGTGCAGTCCTGGCTTAGGCCTATATAGTCTACTTCATATTGCTTTGTTGCTTTGTTGTCATAAATACTAGATGAGATGGTAAACACTTAATTTTTAGGATCCTGAGTTACGAGAACAATGTGGAGAACTTATGGTAATGCAAAAGAATATCAAGACAAATGTGCACATTTCTTAAATGTTGACTGCATACTGTAGCTAAACACAAAGGCTAGTTTTTCATTATTTGTGGTTGGACATGGGGAAAAAAACCAAGGTAACGGAAAACGTTTCCTTTTATGTCTTAAAATATGGCCTTCCGTAATATGCTCGTTGTCATTGTCGGTGTCTCAGTTGTGTTCTTTCCTATATTGAGTACGCACTCAATGACACTTCTCAATCTCTGTAGCATTCTTAACATGCACAATCGCAAATAAAGATTAGAAAATATTTTAATTTCCGTATCCTCTGATGATATCTTCTAAAATAAGTGTTTTTGAGACTTACCAGACGGCTTGACCAAGTTTCACAATCAGTCAATCTTCACCTCTGGTCCTATCGGCGGTCGGTTTGTTTACCCGGCAGTGGGAGACACAGTCGCCAAGTGACGAGGTCGTTAACTCAGGGTCACAGTAACCTCTGCTTATCTTTCGTGTTCAATGAAACTCAACGCCTCTGCTGTCTAGTGAAGTTTCTTTGTTCGGCATTATACATCAGGTTCAAATGTCAGGCCCGTCTATTGGCACCTGTTGTTGGTCTCCACACGTAGCCTCGGTGTTAGTTCTTGTGCACTGAAGTCTGTGTCAGGTTTGTGTTCACTTGCTTATTGTGGATTTTCCACCTGCTCTTGGAGACGGCTTGGGTTGTCCTTAAAAACAGCAAAGATACTTGATCTCATCGGAGTGATTCATGACGAATTTTCTCTAGGACAGGAGATTTGCGAGGCTTTGCGTTGTTTCCCTTCCTTTGCTAAGCACAATCTGACGGTGAAGAACTATTTTGGTCTGTTTATGTCCCCGCCTTGCTCACCCTACTCGCACAACTTCTGTATTTCTATTCAGTAACCTTCGAGATTACAGTAAACGAAATAGTTGGGGTGTCTATTCTAGGGTTCTTTTGCTTTTTGGGGTTAGTTTTAACAGACATTTGTGAGTGCGATGGGGTATTGCAAACTTTTACCTTACAAAAACTTCTTCATAGAGATCAATGACTTTTATCCATTAAATTTTGTAAATGAGATAGCCATTAGCTCGTATTTTTTGCTCCCAATAATGTTTCTATTATGCTGTCAGAATCGTCTTCGTTAAGACTACAGCGAACGATTCAGCATCTGTTCACGATTTGTTTATAAATTCCGACCAAATATACTTTTAAAGTTAAGTCATGAGCACTATATCAACTTTTTGGTCAATAAAGTAGATTATGTATGTGTCAGTCTCGTAAGATTATAACGCAGCTGACCAGTTCCTGTCCTCCTAGTAATGATGGGTGACCCACAGAATTGTCGTTTAAGATTATAATGTCGAGGAGCAATTACTATCGTCCTAGTGATTGTGGTCCACTAAGACTACAAGACAGTTGAACAGTTCCTATCTTCTACTGACTACTGGCTCAGTATAGTAGGAACTGGTTTGTTCTTTGTATAACTTCTGTAACTTCACACAATGACACAACACTGAGCGCACAGGTATCTTTGGTGTGTGTTTCTCTTTGACACAAACCTCACTTACACCTGTCATATTGGCCGTGTTTGCAGCTTAGTCGTCTAATTTTACATATCATATTTTTTATCATCATCATCATCACCATCATCACATCGTCGTCATCTGTATTCTGTGTCTATTGCCAGATTCTGGAAATTCAATTTCTAGCAGCCATATGTCCCGTTACTGAGAGGTATGATGGTATAAAAATAATGAGCTGTCCCTTCATTTCTATTCTCTGTGCTCCTTTCTCCGAGCTTACAGCTAAACATCCTGGTGCCAAGACAATTCAAAATCCACCGTCAACAATGCCTAAACAAGAAGACATCCAGGCACAGGGACCAGCCAATGTTGGACCACACTTAAAGAGTTCATTGTGCTACGTATTGTATTGTTTTAATTTGTGTTGTCTTTCAATGTCTAAAATGTTTTGATTTAATTTAAGAGAATTGTAAGGTTATGTTGTTTGTTATTGTTTAATGGATCGTTGTTCAGAGTAGAGAAAGCATTATACATGTATGTGACATTGTCATGTGATAACTAGTATAGGGCTATAGTGTTGGTGTCTCACTTCTGCCCCCCCCCCCCCTACGAGACAGGCGGACGCGCTGGTAAGCGGACTATCAGGTGGAACGGGTAAGTGAGGAGACGTGTTAGCGGCGAGGTGTCACGACGGACATAGATCAAAGTCAGGTTGGAATGCGGGATGGTAGGGGATCTCTCAGAGAAGGGAAGAGTGTCAGTCACCCTACGCCGTTAGTTACGGAAGTCCCGCGGCATCCCTGAAACAGGATAACCGCGCTACCTACTAGGGCCACCCGTTGGACGCAGGTACTGAATGGGAAATCAGACAAGAGGGCGCCATAGTCACAGATTGCTTTACTAGTGAGAGGGGGTAAAGTGAGGGGGTGTAATGTGGGCTGGAATAAGCCAAAATGACCACCTGTCCATCACGTGTTAGCTGAGTGTGATTGGATAAATCTAGATAGTGGAATAGTCCAAGTGAGTCTGTGGAATGTTAGACCAATCACGAGAGAGAAGAACCCGCACAGATGAGAATTTAACATCACGATCGGCGAAGGATCGGCGTCTTTTCGCACTGGTGCTCGAGGAGGAAGGTTGTAGCCGAAATCTGTTCAAGGCTGTTCAGATTCTCTGCTGTGAGTTCGTCTGGGAATCGTGACAACTCCAGCACAACCGACTCAGAGGTGTGGAAGACCCGCTCTGTCGCAGAGTGTAAGACGCTTCATCTCCAGTATCTGTTTGGTCGCAAACAGTAGAGGCAGGCTGGTAGATAAGTGTCGGTCCTGTTAGGCGCTGTTAAGTTTGAGACAGCAGACCGGCCTAAGGGACGTGGTACAGGTAGGCACGCGGTGGTGCCAGGATCTCTGCGCGTGAAGGAGGCCGACACGAACGACGGAAGACAGAAGAAGATTCCAGGACGTCAATCAAGGAGGGCCCTCACGTGACTAGAGACTTGTGTGTAAAGATAAGTGGCGTGTGGTGTGTGCAGTGTGTAGTTTGATTAAGACTAGTTAAATCGTGGCTCATTAGATATCTGGACTAGAAGAAAGAGAACAATTAGAATAACGGGACACCCTAGAAAACGACCGTATGGTTATATTTGAAATTGTATCATTTTGCCATAATTTGTATAATCTCTCGATGATTAATAACTTTCTTTTATACACTAAATTGCCTTGAGTTATTCATTGGGGTTATGCGTGCTGGGGGCTCGAGCTAATTAGAAGTGTTAAATTGATAAGCAATTTAGTGTGAGAAGCACGCGGTAAATGTCGACGTGATTTGGTAGAGGTATCGAGAGTGTGATAGACCGAAGGACGGAATCACAACCTCTTCCATCTCCACGGGCTCTTCCCCGGGAGTTCGCGACAGACATAAAACCTACACGATTATTATAAACTAATCTTTAATTTCCTTAAGAAAAATTGCGTAGCACTCTTCACTCCATTGAAAAACAGTTTCATGCAAAGTACAGACTGTTGAAAAGTGTTCACAAGTGTAAACATAATTTATTCGATTGATCGTATTATTGTCCCGATTATCCCAAGTCGATCCTAATATAAATATTATATAAACAACGAAAGAACGTGACTAGCATATAATGCAGAAAGATTCTTGGTGTCCAGACTGTGGTTCTGGGGATGAGACAGCTTCAACAGGCCGATACTCTTCAGAGGAGACAATCACAAGCTGTGCCGTGCAGCGCGACATGTTGTTAAGTCTGATGAAGAGGTCACCACTAGCACAAGGACTCTCCAGACAAACAACGACTTTCCTCTCCAGACCACGAACAAGCTCTCCATTCGCCACCCACACCACGTCAGTATTGGCTTTGGCCACGTCCTCGATGTCATCATCTTTCATCACCCGCACTGGGATACCCGCTTTTTCCATCCCCTCTATTATGCCCGACTTGTCTTTAGGTTGCCCCCAGTCCAGCACCAGCACGTCTCTCCACTGCAGGCTGGGCGATGCTGTATAGGTGGATACTGAACATCTTGTCGAAGTGTTCTCTGATAACATTGAAAACAATAACTAAAGGACACTGACGACAAACGATTGTGAGGAAAATTTCATCACACATCACTAACATGGGGTGATCATTTGCTTGGTTGTCAGCTTGAATGCATGCACGTGTTTTGGTTGAAATTTATTTTAAACTATGGTTCTAGTGATACCTCTGTCGGTTGACGTTTCATCAGTATGAAGACTGTGTAGGAAGCTGGCCACCTCAAGACCGCACGTGACACAGTCACCTGGCCAGTCCCCTGAGTGACCCTGACCTCGGTGATACAGTCGTCTGATTGGCGGGCCGTCTGTGTGGTCGGGTACACCTCGCTCAATGTACGGGTGGATACGCTTGTGGTCATTAATTTCTGGGTCTAAGGCAACTTCCCTGACAACGACTGGTGGAGAGCGGAGGGGTCTGGTTAAATATTCAATGTGCCAGCCATTAGGTGAGTAGTCATGGTAACAACTTGCAGCCCAAAGGTGGAGACGAGGAATTTGTATCAGCAGCTTGTCACAGAAAGTCTGGAAGCTGTCAGACCTGTTGCGATAATGATTGTTTAAAACCATTAAGATCTACGTGACTTTATGTATATATCCTTTACATTTGTATACAATGCAGTAAATGTTCAATAACAAAAATCAATTCATTGTGTATTTTGCTAGATAATTTGCAGAGTAGAGGATATAAAGTTACAATAAAATGAATGTGTGTAATGTGATGAATTGTGGGTGGATTTTGTAGGTCTAGCATCCCCAGTGTGAGAGAGACAGTTTGTATCTCACGGTGTGTGTGTGTGTGGTTTCCACAAGAACATACTAATGACTGATGAGTCTACTGTATCAAGCTGAATGAACTGTGGTAATTGTGATGAACACAACGTCTGCCTGTTAGATAGATAACTACTTTACACCTCTACACATCTACAACTTACCACTCATCTAGCCCCACTTCATCAGCGATGACGTACAACGACCCTTTCTTCGCCGCCTGTGACAAGTCTTTGACGGCCTTCTCCACGTCTTTAGCAGCATTAAAATCATACGGCAGAAGGCGAACTCGACCGGGTGGTACTCCTGATGTCTGTCTAGTAGTTGCTGGGGGATGGTGCCTAATAAATATACTCATTTATTATCCTCATCTGTTGTGGGCCTATTTTCCTGGAGGAGTAACAAGGACTAAACTAAACTACTGTCCTTATCATTCAAGCTTTTGTGCAGCTAAAAAAATTACAAGTGAAAAATCAAGTACAAACTGTTCATGAACTAATATTTGATTTCCTTTCGTAAAAGTACGCATCTATCTTCCCTCTATTGCAAAAAAGAGATCACACAGTATGTGCTACATAATTTATTGAAACGATTGTATCGTTATTTTTAAGCTGTATAAACAAATAGGGAAATGTCAAAATGTCAAAAAAATTCTCTTCAGTACATGATGTCATCATAAACTATCCATGTACACTGTACAATGACAGAGACATGACTACCATACACAGCAGGAATTTCCCCACATAGAAGAATACTCTGTGGGGAAGACATCATCTAAATGATGCTCTTCAGATGAAATAATCACAAGTTGTGAAGTACACCGGGACATGTTGTGAAGTCTGATTAATAGTTTATCATTAACACAAGGAGTCTCCAGACACACGACGACTTTTCTCTCCAGACCACGAACACGATCTCCATCCGTCACCCACACCACGTCACTGCGGGCCGTGGCCACGTCCTCCATGTCGTCATCCTCCTTCATCACCCGCACTGGGATACCCGCTTCTCTCAGCCCCTCGATTATGCCCGAGTTGTCTTTAGGTTGACCCCAGTTTAGCACCAGTATGTCTCTCCACTGTAGACAGGGTGGTGTTGTCTCGCCTGGGACGTCTGCCATCGAACACATTATCGAAACGTTCTCTGTTAACATTGAAAGTTGGCTCATTACAACTAAGGCACACTGCCGACAAACTGTGATGTAAAATGTCGCTAAACACGATTAACATGGGAGCTATCATTTGCTAGTTGTCGGTTTGAATGTATGTTTGTATATATGTCTTTGGTGAGATACGTAGTAATGGTTTATGTGATACCTTTGTTGACTGCCGTTTCACCATCACGAAGACTTTTTAGGAATCTGCTCACTTCATCACCGCACATTTTGCATTCACCTGGCCAGTCACTTGAGTGACCCTGACCTCCATGATAAAGTCGTCTGACTGGCGGGCCGTCTGTGTGGTGGGGTACACCTCGTTCACTGTACGGCTTGACACGCTTGTGGTCATTAATTTCTGGGTCTAGCGTGACTTCCCTGACGACGGCCGGTGGAGAGCGGAGAGGTCTGGTTAAATATTCTACTTGCCAGTTGGTGGGTGCGTTTTCATGGTAACAACTTGCCGCCCACAGATGGAGACCAGGAACTTGTGTCAGCAATTCGTTACAGAAAGTCTGGAAGTTTTGAGACCTGTTACAGTCACGAGTGTTCAAAGTATTAAGATCCACGTGTCTTTTGTGACTGACATACATTTATAGTTGTGCACAAAAGACTATCAACACAGTAAGGGTGACAGCAAACATCAAATCAGTGTTGTTTGATACATAATTTGTGGAGGATATGATCTAAAGTGTCAATAAAATGCGTTCATGATATGACGAATGGTGGGTGGGTGTTGTAGGTTTATCATCTCCATTGCGAGAGAAACAGAGTTCTGTGTTTGCATGTGTTTGTCTGTGCTCCGTACTAGTAAGTCTGCTACCTCTAGCTGGAGATGAAGTTTTGTGATTTTGATATACAAAACCACCTTTGCTTGTTAACTCATTCCTACTTTATGTGCCAACACCTTACCCCTCATCAAGCCCCGTTTCATCGGCGATGACGTGCAATGACCCTTTCTCCGCTGCCTCTGACAAGTCGCTCACGGCCTTCTCCGTTGCTTTATCAACACTAAAATCATACTTCAGAAGGTGAAGTCGACCGGGTGTTACTCCTGAAGTCTGTTGCATCCTGAGACTATGATCCAGCAGGTAGTACAACATGGTGCAAGCTGCACGACTGGACAACCAAACACTTATGATGTAGACGTGGTGACCACACCGCAGCCACTGTATGGCCATCAGCAGCAGCACCACAGTTTTACCTGTTCCGGGTGGACCAGAAACAAACACCCTAGGATCTGCTTTGTTGAGCAGGTGAACTTGCTCCGGGAAGAGTGTGATTACAGCAGTATAGCACTCTCCTGTCCACCACACGGCCTGACCCAGGGTCTTGACACTCACACGTGGAGGACACGTGCATGGCACACTCACTGTTGTCGCAGGACCGCAGAACCTGGTGTAAACAAATCAATATTTAATTCATGTTTTATATTTTAAAAAACCTTCGGCAAGATGTCAAGAACAGAATGTATTATTAATTAGTAGTAATCCAGTTTTTTAACTGTTTGTTGACATTTTTTACTTTATTAGCAGAACCCTTAACGTTTCTTTCTCTTGAGAAAACGAGAACTAAAATATACTCCTACAGGTTTGTATAATAATGTGAAGCTTGGTGTGATGGTACGGTGCGCGGCTAGGGAGGGATGGGTCTCACTCGCCCTTAGGGGAAAGGGGTCACTCTGGCTGGCTCGCTCCGCCCTCTTTCACCCTCACCTCTCAACCGCCCGTTCACACGTCCGCACGCGTACAGACACTCTCACCCGCGTGCGCAAACACAACCGACAAGACAGTTGCACAACAAACAAATTATAATTACAAGAAAATTAACAAAGCAAATTAGGTTGACACGTGACGCAATATGAGTCTATGAATACGCAGACTATCATCGAGTCACAAAATGCAAGGAATGCAAAATGAAACAAAACCCACTTTCCTTCTAGACTCTGCATACTACGAACGCTCTCCCTGAAGCGTACAGTTCGTCAGTCTTGTACAGTTCTTATACGGCAGCGTCGTTGACGATAGACTGCCTCTAGACAACCAGTAGTAAACAACCACAGACCTGCCTTGGCACACTACTGTCACTACTGGCTGAGATCACAAGTCACACACCGATGCCCCTGGCAATGACGATGGCGACGACGTTGAGAGTGAGTTTCCTGACGCACTGTCCCTAGCTCACTGGCATTGCTGCTCCTCTGGTTGCCCCAGGCTACGGACGCAGATGCGGCGACGATCTCAGGCGACAGTGGTCCGGCACCGGCTCCAGACGTCCAAGACCCCAGAGGTACACAGGAACAGTAATCACTACTCCCGGCAGTTGCCCCAGGCAACGGGTGGCAGAGTTGCTGTTGCCGGTTCTGACGGTGTTCCTCCTTCTTGACGTCTGCGAGGACGGAGACCCCTTTCTCACTCTCACGATTCCAGACTGTAAGTGCCAGCAAGTAGCGCGATACGTTCGGTGGAACGGGCCCCCCACAGACTTGCTGCTTACAGTTGATTCTACGCTCAGAGACGGTCGTCTCTGCTGATGTTTCTGGGAAAAGCCCCGACTAGCCATCTAACCCTAACTATATACTACGAGGGCTAGTGACTACACGCCACCCCTCATCCCCGGTCCTAACGCTATCTTTCTAGTACTAAGGCCACTACTGACCACCGCGCTATTCTCTACTGCTACACCTTACACCCCCTTACCCTGGGCCTCTATCACCTTCATCAATCAAGGCGACCTATCACATCAATGAGAACGAACAGAGAGCTTCCCTCCACTGTCCGCTTTCATTTTCCGCGGCCCACCTGTAATTATCTATACCTGCTTCAGCTCTGTCGTGGCCTTGAATCAAGCTGGTTCCTGACACCTCCCTACTCTGGCCTCGATCGCCCCTATCAATCACGGCGATCTGTCAAGTAGAAACGGACAGAAAGGCTTCCTCTCGCTGTCCGCTTCCTTTGACCACGGCCCACCTGTAATTATCTACACCCGCTTCAGCTGCTGTTCATGACACTTGGGCTGTTGAAATCACTAGCTCATATAATACAACAAATTTTATAAAAACATAATATGAAATGAAAAAGATGCAAACTTTCATCATTTTAAAGGCTGAAGCTATCCAACGTGTAAAATAATAAGCAATACATGATTTTTCCAAAAAATCTTTGTGAATATTGTATGATGACAATGTCAAGTTAGAATGTAATGTAACCTCATTGTGGGGACATTTCAGATCGAATCATAGAATCCTATGTAGAAAACTGAAAGCCAGACCCAAATTTGATGAACAAACAAATGAACTTTCAGAGAAACAGACTGATCAGAGCAGTCATTTGACAAAATGATAAGAATAAGAAACGGTTCGCCTCTATTTGGAGTATTGTCTTTATTTGTGATCTGCTTCAACATCCCGTCGTTCAATTGTTTCTTACATAACTAGACAAATACTGTTTTAAGCATAAGTGATCTCGTAGCCATGTTGACAGGATAGAGAGAAGTGAAATTACATTTAGAGAAAGAAATATTGACAATAAGTCTTTTTCTTGGTGCTCAGAAGGATTGCTTTGCCTTTGATTGCATTTTATTTGTCAGCAGTTTTTATTTATTTATTTAACATCATTGTTCGGTCTAAACACCTGTAAAACTGTCAAATACTCCTCAAGATGGCACCGACACATATAGCTACATATTAAACCCAGTCCGACATTCTATGTCGGACCTTACTCTTACTTAGGCACAAAATTAAGTTATTTCCAATATAAGGAATGAGTTAAACATAAAGGGTAAAAAGAATAACAATCTTCAAAATTAAAAATATGCAGAACTATATCAGTACTGTCTGAATCCACCACCAGTTTATGATAGTTCAAAGAAAGGTAAGTATATTCGCAGGCGTTTTCGGAAAATAAATTTAAACACAAAGGAAGTGATTTCTGATCTGATTAGCTGTGGATTCTAATGGTCATACAGTTGGTAACCATTGATAAACACGATGATCGAGAAAAATATAATATGAAATGGGCTCTCAAACGGGCCAAACATGCTACATGGCAAGAAATAACTTGTTCCCAAGAAGAGTTGTTGACATGCACACGGGTGCCAGGCTGTCGGTTCCACCTGTCGTACAAATGACGTCGTGTGGTCGCCAGCTCCGTGAGTCGTGACTACCTCGTGGATGGTAACCATAGCAACCGACTTGTCGCGATGACCACTGCATGGGTCTGGTAGACAAAATTCATTTTACTATAACATCCCACGCAGTTCTACATCAAAGATGTGTCCAACCAGACCTTGAGAAGAGGTAGTACAAGGCTCATCTTACTTCCTTGGTCCTGTGAATACATTGCGAGAGGTCACTTGTTCTTCTGAATGCCAGTCTCTGGGGACAAGGGACCTCACTTCTCAACATATCAAACGCTGCCGCTTGGGGTCAGACGTTGTCTTCCTAGGCCATATGCTTCAGGATACCCATAAGCTAAAAAATTTACAAAACAAAACAACACAAAAACTCTTCATTGCATCAGCCAAACTAATCCATCCGTGGCATTAGCCAGACCCAAACACTCACGGCCCATGTCCCGGCCCTTCACTCCATGACCCATCTCCCGGCCCCGCAAACTGCACCTATTGACTGTTACAAACGAGAACAAAATTACCCATTCTTCACTATTGAAAAAAGAATGCATCAAAAATTCAACATCCAAAGACCTGAGCTGTACAAATATACAAAAACCGCACCTTTCTCGGCAGACGCAGCCTCCATTACCCCCAAACGTAGTGTCTTCGCTCTCGCCCTGTGACCTCGGGAAGTGAAGCGTTGGCCCGCAACAGTTAATTTAAATCGTCCTCCCCCTTTCTTGTTGCACTATCTAAAAAAAAAAAAAAGAATCCCAATTGGTCATTCAGCAGGTGTAGTCAGCCACCGTCGCTGTGCGGGCTGTTAGCCCTGTCACCATCTGCGACACAGGATCACAGCTGAACAGGTCCTTAACTGTCGCATTCTGATAGAGACATCTGAAATAGTAGCAGACCTATGTCACAACCATCCCCAAAACCACGAGGATACTGGACAAAAGAACCAAATTTTCCATTTATAGGGGAATGTGTCCCTTTCTCTCCCATGTAACTCACAAATTTGAGAACTATATTGCGGCGCTCCAACGCTCGTAGCAAATCCAACACTGTAAGTAGAATTGAAGACAAGAGCACAGAAAGATTAGAAAGATTCCTTTTTGATTCAGGTATCACTGTTTGTCCTATCCTCCTCCCCCTCAAACCCGATTCACTCATTGCCACACATCATGTTTAAATAATTAACGAGGTGCCAGCCCCACTCCTGTCTCATCACGAAAGTCCCTCCACCCGAATCTCCCGAGTCCACTTCTCTCTTCCCATCCATCAGCAACAAGTCAAAATCCAGAAGACACCGAGCAAGTCAAAGGTTACAGCTGGCTCCCAGCTCTACTAGTGACACTGAGAGACTCGGTGATTTCCGGTCTACACAAAGCTGACATGGCAGTTGACAGTGAACACTGTCATGTACTGTCATCGCCGGGGCTGACTAAATCCAAGCTGTTTGTAGCCTTACAAGACACACCACCACAAACACAGACAACTACCACAGTCCTACATCACGGTAGCAACGACTGTAAAAGCGGGAAAAGCCTCAGTAACGAGGTCTGGCGCATCCTCCTCGCAGGTAGACCGAATGCACTAGGTACTTCGGGTTGTGTAGTTTCATGGCGAAAGAACCAATATAAACTAGATTCTGAAGGTAAAAACTGAATTTTTAATAAGTGAATGTAACGAAAGAACTAGTAAAGCATAAATTCTGATTCAAATTTTTTCTCTTTAATAGTTTACCCTAAAGTTACGTTAGTTTGTTCTTCATTATCTTACAATATCAGCTATCTGATTTTATTTTTATAGAATTCTCTCTGTCCTAATTTTCTAAAAGATAGAACTTTATCAATGAGTAGTTTCTCGAACGACCGCTCAACTTCCTAGAAACTATTGCAAGACCTCATCAAGGAAACGGCTTGTGTAATCTTCCAAGTGGTAATAATAACATAATGCTGGTTAATTACCGGGATAGAAGTTTCTTGTAGAGATCAGGTGTCATGTGAGTGTCACGCCCAGCCACCAGTGTCTTGCATAAACCAGGTGTCATATAATATATTTAATATTTACCTGGCTACCAGTGTCTTGTATGTACCAGGTGTCATCTGACTGTCAGGTCCAGCCCCAGCCACACGTCGCTGCCACCAGTGTCCGAGTTCCCTCAGCACGTGACTACTGACGTCACACGGGGTCTTGGGGTCAGACAGCTGATCACAGCACAGACACAGACCTAGGATGTCGGCGGGGTCTGATGTTCCCAGACACCGACACAGGTCCTGTCAAAGAATAACATGTTCTGAATACTTTAACTGTACAGGTAAGACAGCAAAATCTCTGGTTAATTAAAACAAAAAGTATGTATTTCTCTACGCCTGAGATAAAATAATTAAGCACTGTTTAAGGCTGAAACCTGTAATAATAAAAGATGTCAAAATCCTTACCTCAGTGAGGTGGATGTCATCACAAAAAGACTGTTGCACCTCACGAGCCGCGAGGTTGGGGAAGGCGATGGTCTTAGTGATGCGCAGACCGGGAGCGATGTCGGACACCAGGTGAGACAACATGGCCTCCGCCTTGTTTAACGATTGTATGGTCTGTTTAAGTTTTGACTTAAGGTTACTGTATATATCTTGTTGTGACATATCACAGTTTATCCACTTTTCTCCAAAAGCCTTCACTTGACAGACGACAAGACCATAATGTCGATGAATGAGGAGAAGATCAAAGTTTCCCTGTCTGTCCTTTGACAAACCACTGGGAAATGTCTTAGTTGAAGGCAAGTAGGCAGCCGCAGCAGCGTAGCATGGTTCGCCCAGGTACTGTCCAAACCTCAGCTGACTTATTCCAACTAAGACTTCTTTATTGTGTTCTGACATCGTCTGCAGACAGACAAGCAGCCGCTCCATGGCTTTATCAACTCTTATGTCACTGTCTTGGACAGGAGAAGGTTGAGAAATAGAATCCTGAGCAGTAACGGTTGGAATCCTGGTAGCCTTGTTTAGCTCAGCACCTTGTCTAGATGATGGTTGAAGGATCATAACATCCTGACCACTAACCGACTGTCTAGTCATCGGCACGCGGTTGAAGTAGACAGGAGGCAGGAAGTAGGCGCGTGAGTCGAGTTCAGGGAACGCGGCCTCAACCCACTGCAGCCAGAATGTCTGGGCTTGTTCTGAGATGGTTTCCTGTTTAAATTAATTCTCAAATAAAAATAATGAAACCTTAGATTTCTTGTTTGTCATTTCTAGTACAGATCAACCGAACGAAATCATTTTCAAATAACTGACTGCACGGGGTTTTGGCATGGAAAGCTCAAGAAGAAGGCTTATAAGTAAAAGGGAGAGAAAATGATTCTGCATCAACAGACCTCAAATAGCAGCAGTGAATCTCGAGAGATATGACTGCTGCGAGGTGTTTTTATGATTAAACAATGTTAGTAAATATTTTGTTCTTGTTTGCTTTTTGTAACAAGAGTTTCAGTCTTAGATACTACTGTTACTCTAAGGTTTGCTATTGTTGCTGGTTCCTGCTTTTGTCTAATTTTATTTTCTACTCTTAGAACTGTTCATGATACTCGGCTCTGATCTTTTAATACAGATGATTTAGGTTTTCTTCCCTTAACCATTTTTCTCTTGAAGATAACATTTACTGATCAGATACAACATCTCTATCAATCCCTATTTTCTAACACTCATAAGCTCAACGGTAGTATCAAAAGAAATATCAATCTTATCTAACACACTCACATACACACACCCTACCTCTACGCCAGTTTTCTCACTGATGAATCTGACTGCCGCCTCAATCTGACCTGGAACACCTCGGATGACGACAATCTTCATACCTGGTACAGGTGAGGGGCCAGAGTCGAGCTTTACATCAGCTCCTGTTTTGATCTTGACCTGGTGTAGGCACTTGTTTCCTTAGTATCACGAAAAAGAAGTGTTTATAAATAGCTTTCTATGGTTTATTTTTTTTACATCATCATCATCATCATCATCTTTTTTCTTTTTTTTCTTCGTCTTTTTCTTCTTCATCATCTTCTTCTTCTTCTTTGCTGTGTGCATGGTTCCTGATAAAGATAAAATACCAAAACGAAAACTAGAAAAGAATGAATTCAGAGGTGACGCAGAATAAGACTTAAACAAAATGGAGTCTTCAATGAAATATTAAAGTCGTAGCTCGAAGACATAATTATGTAATTAGCTTCTCCACCAAACTTTTCGAAAGGCATCGGTTATCGTCAAGTGGTAGATAGAGCAAAAGAGACTAAATAATGTACAGACTGAGTGATGGATGCTAAAATAAACAAAGACAAGTTTGAAAGTGTCATCCACTGTGTTTGCATGAAGTTTCATTGATGCTTACAAACTGTACTGTAAACACACAAATTGTAAACACACGAATGTTACTGAAGGCGGTTTATATATTGGGTCAAAGGTAACCTACTGTCGTCAGTGAGGACAGCAGCCTGATCATCAGTCACGGCCTGCCGGTAAAAGGTCACACGGCCTCCGCCTCCTTTACAACATCGTCGTTTAGCCCTAACATCTTCACCTCTACCTGCTCTCCTCCGGCGACTGGCCTGTAGAGAAACAACATGGAGGAGAGAAAACTACATGCAGCAGTCTGCAGATGAACAAAACAAGATGTACATCCATGCATGTCGAGTGCCATAAAATATTTAAGTATTATTACAATCGGAGAAATGCCGAAAAAAGACTAAAGCAATATTATTGCCAAACGAGATAAAATATTAAAATATTATTAGGATCGCAGAAATGGCGTCAGGGGGTTACATTAAAATATTATAAGAATATTCTAAGCATATTAAATAAAATAGTTTGATGTTCACAGCTGAAACTACCGATGACAGGTGTTCATGTAAATACAGTTTCTCCTTTCTATGTGAGTGACACTCTACACGTTCACTCACACAGTTTACAGTGGGATTGTGGGATTATCATCACACACTAGGGTGGCTACTGTAACAGTCGCCAGTGTTACCATGTAATGTTCTTACTTGTTGTGAAGCCGGTGGTGGATGACTAGACATGGCGGTGGTCTCCCTTTACACAACTAAGCTTGTAGAAGGCGGCGTCTGTACCTGGTCTTTGTCAGGACAAGAAACCAGTCATTGTGCTGAATGTTGTTCTATACATGGTTTGCATGGGACCTGTTATGCATCGACAGCATTCATTTTACTTAGCTTTGTTTGTGTACATCATAAATGCATCTATGTCAAGGGAAGTAACCTATCGGTCCCTAGTATTACTGGCATGTAATGTTTTGTAACATATCATAACTTGCTAACATCTTCGAAGGAATTTATAAGCAAGCATAAAGAATAGTCACATGTTAAACTCTTCACAGAGGGTAGGGGGTCAACAGACAAGGCAGAGAAACAGGTTTTTCAAATTAGGATGTCACTGTAAACGTGGTCTTACCACTTGAGACTGTCAAAAAAAAAAAACACCTCATTTTCAAGAAGACCTTATATGAACACAAGCAAACGGAGGATTTTTTAAAGTGAATGTAAAAAATCAGGTTAATGTCACCTCCTCCAGCTCACCCCTAGACCTTGAACCATCTCCTGAGACCCTGAGAAATTCTGTACCATGTAGATCGCTCAAGAATTTTTCTTTTACTGGTCGTATGTCTAGTTTGCTACATGCAATGAAGGATTTCACCAAAGTGCAATGGCTAACATTGAATTTATAAACATTGGTAACTATATTTCAAGCACAGCTCGTATGGAACACTACTGCACTTCTCGTGTGTTTGGGAATGTGATATTGTGATCATCACAACAGTTATGATATCATTGGAACTGCACAAATGACTTCGGTAACATTGTCTCACCTGGTGTGAGTGAATCCGAGGTCACTTTAGCAGACATTATTAAGAGAAGTCGCTCCTGAACAGGACCGTTTGATGGGCGCAGTTGATGTCTGCATGTTTTCTTAGGACAGGAAACTGACCTCTGATTATTTCACCGCCTGTAACTGTTCTTTCTCCATTCAGTAACAAAGACAGCGAGCCTTTGTCACAAACCTGCTAATTATTTTAAGCTTTATCCTGTCGTTTTCATAAAAAAACTCAACTATTCTGACTAAATTTATCAGTTCAAAATTTGGTCTACCGATAATGCGGACATCGTAGCTCTGAAGCTACTATACATTTAATAAATAGTAAAAAGATTACTATGTATTTCTCTCGTATCTCTTTTTTTCTAGTGAATACTGGACAATATATGTCAATCAATGTCTGTGAAGAATGGACATAAATTTGAAACGCATTTATATCTTTGGTCTCCACTGTCAAAAAGCAAATTAACCATTCACCACCAAATAATAACATTAGCACAAATAAACAAAGAGGTGTGTGTGTGTGCGTCACAGGCGCTTAAGGTTTTTTTTCTCTGTCTACGGACTGATTGTAATGGAAGCTTTTTAAAAAACTTCTTTGAGCAATAGCAGCTATCTCTCCAGCAAGGTTGTCTAATTTAATGTTATTTTATCTAAAATCCTTTCGTCATCCGTAGATGAAAATTAGTTACTGACCCTGCCGTTCATTTTTCTACTCAACAATAAACAGTAAAACCGGATAATTAGTTAGACATTATAATAGAAAGGAAGTCTATATAATCGGGTTTTTTCGACACATGATCTTATTCCCCTCCCCCACTTCGGACCACATCCACCTAGAGTTTAAAGACATTCAGGTTCTACCTGTGTGGGCATGCCTCAGTATTATCACAAAGATATGTATTACAGAGCAGCGTGTGTTTCCATCTGTAGGCAATGGTGGAGGAAAAGTACCTTCAAGAAAACATCACAAAGAGAAGAATGCAGAATAGTTACTGTGCGTCAGGACTGATAGTTTTTGTGGTAAAAAGTATTCAAACCAAACAATAGAAAAATAATCATATCTGAGATCTGTGTTTGTAAATGCATTACAGCTGGCACTATTGTTGAATATTTTGCGAATTCTTCATATTCTTTCCCAATTTTCCGTACGCTGCCTTACAAACGCTCCAGTGTCCTGAGAAGGCATATTACACTGTTTTTGTACATCTTTCAAAACAACCTCTATCAAAACAACAGATTTCCTTGTGTTAACTGTTCGATCTGAGGCCACACTGAATGAACAAATACAAATATCGTATTCAAATACAAATACCCTGTACAGCCCCTTACAACAAGTATAAGCTTAATAAAGTTCACATGTGGATTTCTGTACGATGAGTCAAGTATTTCTTATTTGCAAAGAATATGACAAAAAAATAACGATTATTTTATGTTCTACTAGTTAGAATAACTTTACACAGCCAAAATAGATTTCTACAAAGATTTTTTAAGTACACCTTTGAATAAGTATTTGTCATCATATGTTCATCTATGATTGACACCCACAAACTCCCCTCCTTCACCTTGATTGTTGATGTTTTTAGACTTTTCACTGACGAAATAGGTTTCACCTTCTCTCAAAGAAGTGGTGATAAAGTAAATGTTCTACCTCTTCTCTGACATCTGAGGCCTCTGTACTGTAGAAGAAAACTCAGGTAAAGGAAAACTTTTATCACAGTGTCCCCTACCTCACGAGTGTCGCTGGCAACATGTATGTCAGTGTTGGCGCCTCACACCATATAGCCAGGAGATCACCCAGACCGACAAACTTCATTGAAGGTGAATCACACATCTCTACCCACCCACCCCAACCCACATGACACGCTCTGTCGACAACTTCAGAAAATGTCTGTAACCTGATATGCACCACCAGCGTCGCTACCCATCAGTGCGCATGCGCAATCTATTCCACGTTTGGCAGAATCCTCGGGTAAAGGCATAGGTCACCTCGGCTTATATAGCACCCAGGAGAAAGATTTGAAAGGCAAGGCCCTCATCTTTGTTAACTTTTTTTTTATCCTGGTCGTTGGTGTCTTCACTGGACCGAGCTTGTACTTCGTGTACTCACGCAAGCACTCACCATATTGTCATCTGACTTGATAAGTAGAGAAGATTTCATGCACAAAGCATTTGTAATGAAGTGAGTCCCACGAAGTACTACATGAAATGCACACAGGAAATAACAATGTCCTCCAAAGTGTCAGAAATAAATAATTGGAAAGACAGAAACATGTGACGGTGTAAGAATGTGCAGAAGGAGGGAGAATAGGAACAAAAGAAACAAAGGGACAAGTTTGGAGGAATCCAACAGTGTTCAATACAATAAAACTTCCTTGTGACCAGTAGTATAGTAAAAGGTGGTTTAAATGTTTCATTTCAAATACAGCTGACTGTTTCCAATGAAGAAAGAAACTTGTTTATCAGTCACGGTGTGGAAGAAAACTCCTACACGACCTACACTTTCTCTACGAAACCCTGTTGTTTCACTAGCCATTTCTTCATCATCACCTGCCCCACTAGGACGATTTCCCGGCAGTTTGACATACAATGGAGAAGAAGAGCTGTATGTCACCGATGACAGATAAGCAAGAATAGGAAATGCAACCGTGCATTACAACTACAACAAGACTTAACTTCTTGCTGGCTGTCCACAGTACCTCATTGATAAGCTTCATAACAGTACAGAACTCAGCTATTTGTCTCGTTTTCCGGACTCTCAAATGTGAACATGTCACACTACTTCATTCTCTTCATTGGCTACCAGTTAAAGCTATAATAGACTACAAGCTCGCTATTCTATGCTATGGATTCTTTGGAGGCTCCTCCCCAACTACTTTAGTGAAAACTTGTCTGTCCACATCCTGCCCCAAACCTTGGCTCCTCACCAGACTCCTCATTCTATCCTCCTTCCCACAAAGACAGTCACATACGGACAACGGACGTCCTCCCTCTGTGCTGCTAAGCAGTGGAACTCTCTTCCTCATCACATTGGCCACTCGTACTACGAGGCTACATTCACACGCTCTGTGAAACATATCTGTTCACAAAGTACTATCCCCGAATTACTTAAATTCTTAACTCCCTGACAACACTGTCTGTCATGTTAACCATCATGTAATGACTCCATCTTACACTGTATATAGTATCTACATCCTGCTTTACCTTCTACTCTTGTATCTCATCCTGATGCTGTTCAGTGTGTCTATACATACCTCACTGTCCACTGGCTGTTATCTTTCATATATCATCATTGGTCTACTCATAGAGTGCGATCTGTCTTGATCGTTGTGCTTTGCGTGAAAAATACACATTATTATTGTTATAGTTACATTATCGGAAGATGTCATTTTGAATGAAATCGTGATGGAATAACTTAAGTAGACACACACACACACACACACACACACACACACACACACACATGTAAACACAGGTAAACAGAATCCCTCAGACATGTCACCTGCTTCTTTCATTCCGTTTCTTTGTCCTGGTGTTACCAAAGACGCTAGGTATGGCTGTAAATAGTTGTCTTGCTACAGAGTTTTGTCGAGTCATCGACATCTCATCGTAAAGAGACAGAGAAAGCCTTGTGCATATGTGAGTGTGTAAATGGTGTTTGAATAATAGTTTCATGCTTATCTAGTTTTGTTAGTGTGTGTGTGTGTGTCAGAATTGTATTGTACAGGTTGATATGTCATAACTGATCGGCTGGAGAGATACTGGGTATAACAAGGCTAACCAACACTATAACAAAATACAACACAAAATTATACAATATAACCAACCGACGAGATCCAACACTGTTAAACTTTATTCTTTCGTGTACAAATAAATTATTTTATTCTCTGTCTATGAAGAACCTAAAAATGCAATATTATAAAAATATTGGAGATGTCATCCAAAACTTATAATATAACACTTGACTTACACACTAACAAAACTACATGAAAAAAAACTGCATGAAATGCTTGATCAGACACCCGCCATTTACACACAAGGTAATGGCATTACACACACTGATAATATGTCATCCAAATGAAAATAAAAGGGATGTACTAACACGAATTCTGTTGTTGTGTAAAGACGGTTTGATATTGTTACTGACGATAGTTGTTATGTAAACAGAGACACGGACCTCGTGTTTTGAGAAAATATGACATTCTGTGTATGACGTCATGAGCTAATGACGTGGTGATAGACTGAGAGTAGAAGATAACAAATATTGAAGAAAAGTGATGATGTCAGGGAGACAGACGCGTGACTACAACAGGTGACAGGTGAGTTCTAAGGGGAGACAATCACAAGTTGTGACGCACAGCGGGACATGACCTCAAGTCTGGCAGTGCTAAACAAGTTAGACTTAAGATCCTTCAGACAGACGACGACTTTTCTCTCCAGACCACGAACACAACGTCCATCCGCCACCCACACCACGTCACTGCGGGCCGTGGCCACGTCCTCGATGTCATCGTCCTTCATCCTCCGCACTGGGATACCCGCTTCTTGCAGTCCCTTCATCACACCCGATTTGACTCTAATTTCACGCCAGTACAGCACCAGCACGTCTCTCCACTGTAGACAGGGTGGTGTTGTGCCTCCGCTGGTGAGGGTGATTGCCGTAAATGTTGCTCTGCCACTCTCTATCAACAGTAAAAATTATTATATTTTGTAAGTAACAGAGACTGACACGTGACTGACAAACTTCACAAGGCTATTTCTCCCCTTTTGTTATTTATAACACTTGTAAATGTTTAACTGTAAGCAACACTACACTACACAATACCCACACCTACCTGTAACACAAACACGGAGACTGTGTAGGAAGCTGGCCACCTCACGACCGCACGTGACACAGGCACCTGGCCAGTCACCTGAGTGACCCTGACCTCGGTGATACAGTCGTCTGACTGGCGGGCCGTCTGTGTGGTCGGGTACACATCGCTCACTGTACGGGTGGACAGCACGGTACTCAGTGATCATCTCGTCCTGTTTCACTTCCCTGACGACGGCCGGTGGAGACCGGAGGGGTCTGGTTAAATATCCCACTTGCCATCCGGCGGGTGCGTATCCATGGAAACAACATGTCGACCAAAGATGGAGACGAGGAACTTGTATCAGCAGCTTCTCACAGAAAATCTGCATGCTAAGACAGTAACAAAGGATGTTGCTACATGTGTTACACTGTGTACTGTAACTAATATGTGTTAATATTTGTGTATCGTATGTGACGTCATCAACTACATGACGTCTCACTAATGACATGTGTTGTGCAAGACCCGATGTAACACTTATACTTTCACATCACAGCACCTTCATCTATTCACATTCGAATAATTATTACCTACTAAAAATGTGGTGGGGATTATGAGACAAAAGTTTGATTTCATCACATCACACGCTGTACAACTCACCTGTACTCACTCAGTACTTCATCAGCGATGACGTGCAACGACCCTCCGCTCGCCGCCTGTGACAAGTCGTTGACGGCCTTCTCCACTTCTTCATCGTCATCAAGCTCATACTGCAGGAGGTGAGGCTGACCGGGTGATACACCTGCTGACTGTTGTGTGTTTACTGTCTGCAGCAACAGGTGATACAACATGCTGCACGCTGCACGACTCCCATCCCACGTACTGACAACGTAGACGTGGTGACCACACCGCAGCCACTGTATGGCCATCAGCAGCAGCACCACAGTTTTACCTGTACCGGGCGGTCCGGTGACAAAGAGTCTGGGAGGCGCCGTGTGTAGCAGGTGAACTTGCTCCGGGAAGAGTGTGATTACAGCAGTATAGCACTCTCCTGTCCACCACACGGCCTGACCCAGGGTCTTGACACTCACACGTGGAGGACACGTGCATGGCACACTCACTGTTGTCGCAGGACCGCAGAATCTATGTCAACAAAGCACTCACAGATATACCTATTCCAAAAACAGCTTCATATAGCACATAAAAGTTGGAAACCTCTTATTGTAAATATAAAAACTGTTTCTTATTTTAGATGTTTGTTAATAAAATTTACTGTAATCTATTTGTAGGAAACATTATTGCTACACCGTCAAGTTCCAGACGATACTTTAGCAAACAGGCATCCAAAGCTCGTTTCCATTATTATTTCATGCTTTATAGAAATGTGAAACAATTAAAGACAATATTTAAAAATCTTGAATACAGGAGCTCGCTTTCTTTTACTCTGAAAGTAGAGAACATATAACTTAAAGACAAGGACACAGAACAGTCATACGACAAGTTCAGGTAATATAACGTTCACGTATAACTAAGATACAAAAAATGTGATTGAAATTTCTGTGTAATTTGATTCTTTCTGTGAGAAAAAAAACAGGAATTTCTCTAAAATCTTTTTTCAAACTTAATGCAATGTTATAACACAATATAATACTATACATAATGTAATCTGGACTCACCTGGCCACCAGTGTCTTGTACACCTCAGGTGTCATGAGACTGTCAGGTCCAGCCCCAGCCACACGTCGCTGCCACCAGTGTCCGAGTTCCCTCAGCACGTGACTACTGACGTCACACGGTGTCTTGGGGGCAGACAACTGATCACAGCACAGACACAGACCAGTGATGTCGGCGGGGTCTGTTATTCCCAGACACTGACACAGGTCCTGCCAAAAAAAAAAAAAAAAAAAAAAAAAAAAAAAAAAAAAAACAAAGAAAACAAAAACTAGATTGTTTAGAAAACTTCAACTGTACACGATGGCCTGCAAAATCTCTACTTGGACAAGTTGGACTAAACTAAAAACATTAACATTTTGAGAAGTATTTTCCTACACCTAAGAATCAATTAATTAAGTACTTTTTAATGATTAAACGTGTCAAAGAATAACTTCTCAGAATCCTTACCTGAGTGAAGTTGGTGTCATCAGAGACAGCCCCTTGTACCTGATGCGTCGTGAGGTTGGGGAAAGCGATGGTCTTAGTGATGCGCAGACCGGGAGCGATGTCGGACACCAGGTGAGACAACATGGCCTCCGCCTTGTTTAACGATTGAATGGCTTCTATAAGTTTTACCTTAAGGTTACTGCATATATCATGTTGTGACATATCACGTTTGTTCCAGTTTTCTCCGAAAGCCTTCACCTCACAGACGATAAGACCATAATGTCGATGAATGAGGAGAATATCAAAGTCTCCCTGTCTGTCCCTTGACAAACCACTCGGAAATGTCTTAGTTGAAGGAAAGTGGGCAGCCGCAGCAGCGTAGCATGGCTCTCCCAGGTACTGTCCAAACCTCAGATGGCTTATTCCAACTAAGACTTCTTTATTTTGTTCTGACATCGTCTGCAGACAGACGAGCAGCCGCTCCATGGCTTTATCATCTTTCTTGTCACTGTCTTGGACAGGAGAAGGTTGCGAAATAGAATCCTGAGCAGCAGCGGATGTAATCACCGTCGCCTGGTTAATCTCAACACCTTGTTTAGATGATGGATGAAGGACCAGAACATCCTGACCAGCAACTGACTGTCTAGTCATGGGCACGCGGTTGAAGTAGACAGGAGGCAGGAAGTAGGCGCGTGAGTCGAGATCAGGGAACGCGGCCTCAACCCACTGGAGCCAAAATAATTGGGCTTGTGATGAGATGGTTTTCTGTATAAATTTGTTTTCAAATATGTATACTGAAATCGTGCTTTTCTTGTTTGTCGCTTCTTGTACAGATCAAACAAACAAAATTTTCTTCGAATAACAGACAGCATGGGTTTTTGACATGGAAAGATCAAGAAGAAGGTTTATGAGTAAAAGGAAAAGAAAATTGATGTTTTCTTAATAAACCTCAAACAATGGCAAAGAATCGCGAGATATGACTGACTACTTTGAACGGTGTTTATTATTAAAAAATGTTAAAAATTATTTTGTCGTTTTGTTTTGTAACAGGAATGTCAGTCTTAGCGACTGGTGTCATTCGAATGTGTGCTACAATTTGCTCTTTCCTGCTGCTGTTTAATTTTCTTTTTTTCTACTCTTAGAACGTTTCATGCTAACTGGAAATGTTCCTTTAGTACAAACGAGTTTCATTTCCTTCAGGTAAACTTTTTACTTTTGCAGAATAGTTTTACTAATCGGAGATAGCATCTCTCTTATCTTCTATTTTCTAACACACATAAACCAAACGGTGATATGAACAAAACGGTCAATAATTTCTAACACACACACACTACCTGTACGCCAGTCTTTTCACTGATGAATCTGACTGCAGCCTCAATCTGACCTGGAACACCTCGAATGATGATAATCTTCATACCTGGTACAGGTGAGGGGCTAGAGTCGAACTTTACATCAGCCCCTGTTTTGATCTTGACCTCCTGGAGCAGGCATTTGTTTCCTTAATATCATGAAAAACCAGTCTTTTTAAGCAGTATTTTAACTTTTATCTTGATGTTATCATCATCTTTTTCTTCTTTGCTGTATACATGGCCCCTGATATACTTAAAATACCAAAACGAAAACTAGAAAAAGCCAGTTTATCAACATAAGACTAAAAGTAAACGGAGTCTTGATTGAGATATTAAAGTCGTAACTAGATTATATGATTAGGTAATTAGCATTTTGTCCAAACATTTATTGTCAAGTAGTAGCTAAAGCAAACAAGGACTCAATAACGTAAAGAACGAAAGAGGAAAAAAAGACAATCTTAGAAGTGCCAGCTAATGTGTTTGCAACAAATGTCATTGATGTTTACCAGCTGTACTGTAAACACACAAATAGTAAACACACGAACGTTACTCAAGGCGGTTTATATATTGGGTCAAAGGTAACCTACTGCCGTCAGTGAGGACAGCAGCCTGTTCATCAGTCACGGCGTGCAGGTAAAAGGTCACACGGCCTCCGCCTCCTCTACCAGATCGTCTTGTAGCCCTAACATCTTCACCACCTCCTGCTCCACTCCGGCGACTGCCCTGTAGAGACACAACATGGAGGAGAGAAAACTACTTGCACTAGTCTGAAGATGAGCATCCATGCATTTCGAGTGCAACAAAATATAAAAATATTATTACAATCAGAGGAATGCTGAAAAAAGACTAAAGCAATATTTATAGTCACACAAAAAGAGATAAAAGATTGAATTATTATTAGGATCGCAGAAACGGTGTCACAATATCAAAATATGAATAAAAGTCTTAAATAGAGGTAACAATAAAATATTATAAGAATAACTTAGGAGATTAAGCAAAATAGTTTGAGGTTTGCAACTGAAACCATGTTCATGTAAATACACTTTCTCCTTTCTATGTGAATGACAGTGGCCAGTGTTATTATGTAATGTTCTTACTTGTTGTGAAGCCGGTGGTGGATGATCAGACATGGCTGTGGTCTCCCTTTACACAACTTAGCTTGTAGCAGGCGGCGTCTGCTACCTGGTCTTTGTCAGGACAAGAAACCAATCATTGTGTTGAATGTTTTTCTCTACTTGATCTTCATGACAATAATTATCTCACCTACTGATCCAAGTAACTATAAAATTTTAGGGATGCTTGCATCTTACTATATCAAAATTTATTATATGAGGATGCTGTTGTTACTTATAAAATAATGAAATCATTAACATTGTAATGCGCTGCTGTAACTGTAATCATTTACAAAAATAAAAAAAATAAATAATCGCAAAAATATTTTATCTCAAGTGAGACTAGTGAACCCAATATTTGAGACTGTCAGTTTTCTTCATTGAATCTGCCTACTTACACTTGTTAGTCATCAACTTTGACATTTTTTGCGTTGATTTCTATATCATACACTGATGATGCCTTTTCAACACAACATGCATGAGCAACAAGTTCTTGTTCTTCCCCTGTTAACCCTTGTACTTCAGAGTTTTTGATAACTCTATGCTGTTAAATAACATCTCATCCTGCGCAGAAAATATTAAATAGCAATAAGTACTTCAATATTTAAGTTTTTCTTCACCTCAACCTTCCTCCCAAAAAAGCTTGTTTTCAAGCTATAGTATGGTTAATTGTGACTTGTTTTGATGAACAATGCAACAAACAGTTAGTGGATGCCAAGAGCTATTTTATTTTGTTTTTTAATATTTTCAAAAGAAACAGCTTTCTTGTAGTTTATATTCAAGCATTCCTACTATTCTTGCAGAGCTTTCAGCATTATGACAAACTCCTTAACCAGAGAGTCACAAAGTAAATGACTGTTGTTCAAGTTTTATTTACATGTTTTGTGGTGACCACTGGTTTTGTCTACACAGAACACGAGGTACTCCTCTATGTAAGTTATACACATAATTTCTTAGCAATAAAATAGAAATATTGTTTAAATTGAGTATTTTAAAGGATACATTAAATGTGAGCTTACATCAAAACAAATTTCCAAAAGACAACAGTTCATTTAGATAAGTAACATATAAATGTTTTTTTGCATGCAAAATCGGCCTCTGGACATAACACTAATGAGATGTACAACTTTCACAGGTTATCAAAGCAGGTTTCTACATAAGGCAACCCAGAGAATTTGTTAAAAGCATGACGGTTAAATATCTATAGCTAAATTCTCAGGGTGGTCAATTAGTTATAAGGTAGCAGTGAGTAGGATATACTTGAGGTAGTTTTAATATTCAAATGTCCAGGGCTTGGATTTCTATAACTATGCTAAGTGTTAGTATATTATTATAAGTGACTAAAATCAATGATTAGAGAAAACCATAGGCCATAAAGATTATGAAAACTCTAGGCTGAAGTGTAAACGTTCGTTGTTAGACTATTTTAAACATGCAGATTTTGTACAAACTAAATCCTAGCTCTAGGGCATCTCTTGATTCAGAGGTAGTTATAATGCACCCTAGTCGCAAATCTCCAGTGCACTGTGTGTGAGAAGGTGGAAGACCCTGCAGTTGTATAGGTCTACTCCTCCTGTAGCTTCAGTGTAAATCAGCTCACCACTGGCCCCGTGCTTCTCGCTAATATGCCTCATTAAAGGAGTATAAACAGCACAGTCTTGTCCTTAATGAGCTCCATTGACGCACACTTCCGTTTCTGTTCATTGTTATATTTCTCAATTATATTATTTACAGCTTTCACTTCAGGAGGCCTTGTACTGAATCCGCAATATAGCTCTTCTGGAATACTTTGGCATACAGTCTGGAAAAAAAGGCATTTGTGCATAAATGTTTATATTGAGTAGAGCATGTGTGAGAATTAAATTATCACTTCTGAGTAATTAAGTCTCGTGGACTTATTTTTTAAACAAATGTTCAAACTAAAAATGGAAGTGAGTGAACATCACTACTTGTGGAAAATCAAATAATTTTGGTATCAAAAGGTCTGTCAGGAAAAATCCCCGTTTTACCTTATATTACAACCTTCTGATGTATGATAAGTTCTTACATTTAATTTGATCACATATACATCGCTTCCCTCCAGCAGAAAACTCAAAAATGACCTTATTGGAAAGTCTAACCATGAGCGTTGCAACATAAGAGAGCAGCCCATTCAATGCATGATGGCAGCTCTTAATGTATTGTTCTACGAGAGTTTACCTTTTTTTTCATCTATATAAATGTCTGTATAAGTATGGATCTTCATATTATATGTATTCGTGAGCTAAAGAAAATTTTCTGTCGTGGGTTTCCATGACAGACAATAAAGAAAATAAAGTTTGATTTGATTTGACTTACCTGTAAACAAAACTTAATTCTGGACAAACTTAACGGTCAGAGGCCAAATACATGTAATTTGCTGTGTGCTTCATGTGAAGATTAAATTTGTGCATGTTGAGAGCAAATGCTGGAGTGTGTCCTCTAGAAAACAAAACTTTGAATGAGACATCCCAGTACTGCATTACTTTGGCATTGGCTGTGGTTGGATGATTATGCATAAGCTCAATGCACACAATCATCGACAGAGCTGGCAAATGATGGTTGATGATTTTTCCTGGAACAAAATAGTTAGCTATATATATATTGCAAAACCACACAAAAGGTTGAATAACATTGATGTAGATATGATATGACAGATGTACGACATAGTATACTCTCAACATACACAAAGTAACACTGATATTGAAAGACAGAACTTACATAGCAGTTGCTTTGACGGTTAAGGTCATGTAAGCTGGACAATTTGTATTTATGGAGTTTGGCTTCTCATGTGCTGTTTTACTTCTTGGTGTTTTGCTGACACCTGTAATATGTTTTCAGTAGGGTTCCTTTCTCAGCAACTAGGGAAATTGATAAAAGGCGCCATATAATCTGGGCTTTTTTCTTGAGTTGGTCAAACCAAGCTCTTGCCTCTTCTGCAGTAGTGAGGGACAGTCTTATTTCACACTTAAATTGCCTTCACCCATTGCTGAATACCAGCTAACATGATATATTCCTATCCTTCAGGTAGAATGGCCTGCCAATAATTCAACAATAATGTATTTTTAAATTTTAAATGTCAATTATTAAAATAAAAAATAAAAAAAACTTGCAAGTTTAAAATAGCATATTAATTTTATATCACAATGATAATTATGTTTTGTTTAATACAGCAGTAAACTAGTTTACAGCTGGCAGCAATGTTTGAGAAAAGGGCAAGCAAAAAAATAGCATGAAGCATTATTTAGCATTACTCTCATTTTAACAATATCATTGAATGCTATTGTTACAAGAGAACTAGAAAAGCAGATAACAGTAATGCTAAGTGCATGCAAGTAATTATTTTATGAGTGATTTTGCTATTTTCTAAAAAAGTTATAAATTCTCAAGTCTTGTTTTATTCATCTTTGAAACATTAATAATAACAATTACCATTTTCTCTTATTTTTTACAATTGTCCTTAATGAGTTAAGAAATGTTTTTATGCAATATTGACACAAAGCATCAGTCTCTGGTCATTCATTTGGAAACATGCAGATATGTATATAAAGTCAAATGTACATCTGATATATTTTTGCTGGCCTAAAAAAATAGAGGAAGACAATTATACTGTTTTGTGTGAAGAAAAAGGTATACGGCAAAAGCTTTTCTCTGGGATTAACAATTTTATCACAAGAAATGTAAATGTGCTCATGAGGTCTGAAAATTATATATATACATACCAGCAACTCGACAGGATATTTCTTGAATGGTACGCCTGCTTCACTGGGCTTAGTTGTGTGTGTCATCTGAATCGACATAATAACTAAAATGCTGGTGTTGATGAGATTGTGCCAAATATTCGGTGATGATCGATAAAGCTGGACTGTTGCTGCTGATCGATGCAGATCGATATATAAGCGCGCGAACAATATTGTTCTGCGGAGTCAGAATTCGTATAATTGCAAATTACCTTACAATGGAGAAACGATAGGGAAAGAAAATAAAAAGTACATTCAGTGTAAAAATGGATATTTGCATGCAGGTTAAAACTGACGTAGAAGCAAACGAAAAGGATGGTTGCTATATTTTTTACTTAACAGTGACATTTCCACACAGAACCATTTGATATATGCACAGTTATGTGAGGCTTTAGTTTATAAAACGCACTATCATTTGCTAATATCGTACAAATTCTTTTTTTAACTCATTTACTACAGTAATGTTTAGAAACGGGAATGATTGAGTTGTTATACAGTTTAAATTAAGCCTTTAATTTTGTCACGGACGTATATTATAATTCGTGATTTTATCGTTATCTTGAATCACCATATTTCCGCAGTCTGTTGTACAACCTTTAATATATAATGTAATGATTACTTTTTAAATGATGTTGTTTGTACTATTTATTAAAGTTGCTTAATTATTCGTGCCACAAACTGTCGTATGTGGAGTCTTCACATCGAGCAGACGACAACCCGAAAGAAGTTGATGCGCGTGTGTTTGTACAAAGCTATGTGGGTTGGAGATTAAATCACATGAGCAAATGACCAATCACACGGCTCGGGCAAGGTTTCTACATAACATTGTTTTAGGAAAAATGAATTCGCCGCCCGTACCGGTTCGTACAAGTAGTATTTGCGACGCAGGGGTATCTTCCTCAGAACACTCCCCTTTTAAGGCAAATGAATACATAAGGGAGGTAACTACTGAAACATTCAGGAGTTATTCCAGTGAAAATTACTTCCCTTTAACAGCAGATATATAAAATAAATAAACCATTCAGGTACTTCGTTATGTTTGAAAGTAGGCGAAGATTCAATTGATCGAAGTTTTCAATTCAACATGGATTTGTACTCAAACAACCAAAAATAAGAAGAGTAAGTATTATTTAAATAATGTATGTTCTAATAAAATATGTGTTTGTTTGGTGCTTTATGGATTTTTTATATAGTGTAAATAATTTTTTTTGTTAACTTCTAACGGATGACCTACTTCCCGATTAGATGTGTCGCATACAGTTACAATCTTTCATTTGATTTTACTACCAGAAAATAAAACTAATGTTTCTTAAAATTTATACCTCGTGAGTGTTTTAAAAATGCTCTTTGAAAGGAGTATCACAGATAGTTGTCTCTGTTGTAGGTTAATAGATATAATTTTTTTTTTGAAAAGGTCGATATTTGTTCACGGGCTTTCGCCGCTGCGTGGAATATGAATAATGCAATTCCCCATAAAGAAATTCAAATATGAGCATTCATAGGATCCAGAATAAACAGCAATTCATAGTGAACTGTGTTAATGTAGACTTAGCAATGAGGGAAACCCTTCTAGAGTTATAGACATTAGAACAGTTATCTTTCCAGCGACGTGAGACCGGTAAAGTTAATTAAAGTTGATTGTGCGACTAAGCATACAAACAAACTTACCCTATCCTTAACCCTGGCCCTAACATACAAACAACTTTTTCAATGGTCTCTATCATCTTTAATTAATGTTATTATATCCGCACCAACCTTCTTTGGTCTGCAGGAAGAGTCGAAATACAACGATCTAGTTATATAATGTTTGACATACTCTGACGTTCAGAAGGCACTGGCAGTGAAGTCTGCGCCCCTTAGGGACAACACAAACTTGCCCCGTTGTCAAGATGGTCACGTGATGCCTTACACGGAGCTTATTGAACCATTGTAGACATTTCCTTTACAAAACAGGAGAGTTGTAGAGATTTCGAGCGATTCAGTACAAACAATGAGATAGTTCATGTGTCGTTTGTAGATAACGAACCAAATCGTGTTGTGGGCTCTGTCATAAATCAGGGCTTGACATGCGGTGTATTTCCACGATCAAATCGACCGAAACATTCATTAATAGCCCTAATATAACACTGATAATAGCACAACTTTAATGTTTTGCACGAGTGGCTTATGAACCAAGCACTTTCATATAACTTGTGTAATATCTAAAGACGACCTGGCCTCGTATGCAGGGAGCACCGATAGCCCTGCTATAGGTACGATATCTCTATCGTCACGACAGTGCGGGAAAATTCGTATGCAGGGACCGCCGATAGCCGGCTATCGTAGCTCTAAGGCTAATGGAGCCTCACCCCTCCGTTAGCTCGCTATCGTACCGAAAGCACAAGATGGCGGACTGGATGTTCGGGGACCGTATACTACGCTGTTTGCGCCGAGCACGTGTTTTTCGGGACAGGAATCCTCCCCTGGACCGGTACAACGACCAAGAACTTTACCAGAAATATAAATTTAGAAGACACGATGTTTTAGAACTGACAAATGACATTGCAGCAGCTATCGAATTGTCGAATCGATGTGGGTCGCTTTCTCCCGTGTTACAGGTACCAAATAAATCAGTTACCATGCTGCTGATAAAACGTCTTCAGCTTGTTGTCTATTTGATTTTAGCCGTGATTAGTTGCTTTTTAAATGATATTTTAAATTTGAAAACGTATTGGCGGCGAGTTTCCACCAGAACCACACCAATTAACACGTCTCTCTACAGTAGACAAGGGGGTCAACGCTCTCACTGGGGCAAGGGGGGTACTGTGACTTGTGGTGATGACGTGGCTGTCACTGCTAGCATTCAAACATCACGTCTGTTTCTTAGAAATCAATTATAGGACAATCTAACGAAGAAAAGATCATTTCCAGACAGAAATTTTGACAAAGAACAAAACACTCTGTTCAACCAAATGTCAATAATCTGCACAGTGAAGAAGCTCAACAGTATTTATGGATAATGATTCTTTATTGTTTTAACTTCTCATACCACTTGTAGTTATAATATGGAACATACATTTAGAAGTTGAAATTTTTGAAATTATCTTTTGCCCTGCTAAGTAAATGTTTACAAATTAAAATTGTAAATTCCTTTATAACACTTTAATCGAACATTGTTAAACACTGTGAACAATATATAGTAAATAACAATGAAAGATGATAATAAAGTTAGTAACAACTCAGATAAAACTAATATTAACTGATGCTTTGTAACTGGTACTAATACATTCTGAGGAAAAAAGATTTCAAGGTCAATAAGCATTACTGATTTTGAAGGGACTGCTCAACGCCAACGCCATGCTCCTTAACTGTTGTTGTCTTTTATTATTATTTCGTCGGAAATCACTGTAGTGTGCAGGGGACATCTTCAAATTGGAAGAAAACAAAATTATATGGTATGAAGAAGAAGAAGATGATGATGATGATGATGATGATGATGATGATGATGATGATGATGATGATGATGATGATGATTATTATTATTATTATTATTATTATTATTATTATTATCGTTCTTTAATCACAACCAAATAAGGTAAAAGTTAAAGTAAGAAACAAATTATAAAAAATATAACTAAACTAAATCTGTTAATGCATAGCGGTAACTATATGAGTACAAAGGATCAAGCCTAATAGTTTTTCATCATATTTTTTTGTGAACTAAATATTTTTAAATGAGAATTTGAACACTGCCTTTGAATCATATCAGTGAATGTGGTATGGAAGGGTGTTCCAATGTCTAGAAGCACAGATGTAGAACATACGTCGTCCGTATGTGACGGTCTTCGTAAGAGAAGTGGATAGAACATCACAGTCAGATATGAATTAAGTACTGGTAAAAGCCAGCAAGAAGAGTTTTGCGGTAGTTTAATTTGGATATATGGAAATACTAAATGAGAAACTTGACAGTCTGAGTTGCTAAAGTGTGATGACCGAAGCTGATCTTGCTGAGTTTGTAATAAGTAGTAAAAGTGAGGGTTACAAACATTCTTTTCAACATTCAAATATGCAGTCATTATGAGTCTTAAATTTCGTGCTCATTAGCATTGTCATGCCTAACAGATACTGGGAGAGGACTTTGTTATTCATCTTAGATAAAAATAAAAGATTCTGTTTTTATCTTTGTATATTTCAGCTTATTACTGGTGATCTATATCCTCACAACTGAAACAAAATCTTAAATACTCTGGAAAGCAGTGTGTGTGTGTGTGTGTTTGGGGGAGGGGAACAGCTGGTAAACATCATCTGCGAAAGAGTTGTCAGAAACAAAATGAGTTTAAATAAAACGGAGACCAGTTTGCTATACATCAAGAGACCAGCAATTTTAAGCACAATACTGTTGTCAGCTTAGCTGTCAATGTAAGCAATAAAAATATTTTGCAATTAATTTATATTTACACATCTACGTCATACGAAAAATACAATAATACATCTACGCCACTCATAAAATGTAAAACAAACTGACTCGAGCAAAACTTGACGCAGATTAACCACAGCAGGATTTGAAATGAATAGGTTAACACTTCTAACAAGTCTGGTTAGGACTTTACAAAATAAATCTGGTTTTGAACATGATTTCACAATACTGATGAAACCTGCCACGCTCCCCAATACAGTTAACAGGATAGCTCCTAAAACAGCAGCTAAACTCGTTTTTGGCCTCAGCCCTTTTCCTCACCTTTTATGCTCTTAGAGCATCTCAACAAAGATGTTTAGGTCAAAAAAGAAATAGCCATCATCAGACGCTCTCACCGACGCACACACCGATACTACCACCCAAATCACGTTCCTGCTCTCCCCGTTCACATACACACTAATGCACGCGCGTTCTTGCACACGCACACACCTTTTTCGTTTTTCGATCCCTTTCTCTTTGAATGACTTAAAAAAATGAATTTTGTGACATCGATCTTAGTTGTTCAGTCGACTTTCTTGATTCTTTTGCAGAAATGTATCTTCATGAAACATAAAATTAGTGGCAAAATGTATTGCGATTTCATTTACTCCCGACTAGCTTACAATAACAATGTGGACTACCTTAACGTGTAAAAACGATCTATTACTGAACGATTAAGGTAGGGTGTTGAAAGACTTTCCTTCAGACAGTAAATACTGTGTTCTTTATGTGTTATTGTTCGTCTTTCAAAACAATTATAAGCTGTGAGGTACACCGGGATACTAGGTGAAGTCGAACAGTTTTAATGTCAGGATCAAGAGAGACGACGACTTTTCTCTCCAGACCACGAACTCGACCGACACGGGCCACCCACACCACGTCACTGCTGGCCGTGGCCACGTCCTCGATGTCATCGTCTTTCATCACCCGCACTGGGATACCAGCTTCTTGTAGTCCCTCTATCACACCAGTATAATGCATCCAATAATACATCACCAGCATGTCTCTCCACTCGAGAGCTGGTGGTGTTGTTACTTTACGTGTTTCTGCGTTGTATACGATCTCAGTGGGGCTCCCTGCAAACACCCATAGAACACTCATAAACAGGGACCGTACAGATGTCTGACTTTAAACAATACAACTTATAATTTCGTTACTCATAGCTAGCACACTTCTTTGCCAGACTTTCTGTAATTTACGAGGAAAATTTACAGCTTTTTCTCACTTTTCTTCTAATGTGTTCATTATTGTTATTCAATAATTAACTGATAGCTCGCTTAGCTCCTTTAGCATTACTAAATGATACGCTATGAAGACCTACCTGGCTCGTCAACATGGAGACTGTGTAGAAACCTGGCCACCTCCCGACCGCATTCCATACAGTCACCTGGATGTTCACTTGTGTGACCCTGGCCTTTGTGATATAGTCGCTTCACTGGTGGACCGTCTGTGTGGTCACGCACACCACGCTCGCCGTAGGTGCGGACGATATCGTCCCACGTCTTGTCGACTTCACTGACGACGGCTGGCGGAGAGCGGAGGGGTCTGGTTAAATATTCCACTTGCCAGCCGTCCGGTGCTTGATTATGATAGCAACTTCCAGCCCAAATACTGAGACGACGGACTTGTTTCATCAGCTCTTCACAGAAAGTTCCAAAATCGCCTGGCCTGTAACAGTGAGAGTATCGAGGATGTGTTACCTTTTAAAGCGCGTTGTTATATTTGCTTATTTATGTGTTGGCGTGTTGCGTCTGTGTAACATAAACATTATTTTAATCACAACGTTTAGTACCAAATCTTTATTACACCTAATGTACATAGTCAATCAGCTTCCGAACTCCCAATGAATTGTTACCTGTTACCTGCATGATTTTACCCATCTTTTTCTCAACAGGTCAAAAGGTGTGCAATATACCTTGACTCAGGTCCCACTTCATCAGCGATGACGTACAGCGATTCTTCCTTTGCGCACTGGGACAAGTCAGTTACAGCTTTCATCATGTTTTTCTCCAGTAAAATATCATGCTCGTGGAGATGAACTTTTTCGGGAGATACCCCTGGTATACGTTCCATCGTGACAGCTTGTAGAAGTTTGTGGTACAACATCATGCACACAGCACGACTAATCCACCAAGTACTCAGAATGTGAACGTGGTGACCACACCGCAGCCACTCTATGGCCATCAGCAGCAGCACCACAGTTTTACCTGTACCGGGCGGTCCGGTGACAAAGAGTGTGGGAGGCGCCGTGTGTAGCAGGTGAACTTGCTCCGGGAACAATGTTATTTCAGCAGTATAGCACTGCCCCGTAAAGGACGCAGCCTGACCCAGGGTCTTGAGACACAGGCGTGGGGCAGATGTACATGGGATAGTAACTGTTGTCGCCGGTCCACAAAACCTGGTTTCAAGAAAGTAATAACACTAATGTTGTTGCGTACAAGTTTTGTTATCAAAAGCATGAACAACGCTATTTACGAAAACTAATATAATTATGAGACTTTGTCAAATTAATTGTTTTCATATGGAAAATATCTCTCTCAAAGGGCATTTGTTCAGATTTGCTGCTGAATACAGATAAATAATGATATATTACGACCACTCAAAGTGTACCTAAAGTGTACGCTCAAGGGATTCTCTTAGCACACTTCACACTTCTTGTTGTTGTTGTTGTTGTTGTATTTTATTTTAACTTAAAGTAACATTGTTAGGGCATTCATTTAGTATCTCCGATAAAAATGTGAGGTGTTCCGCTTTTGTCTAATGCTAGCTGTCAACAGAGATCCTAAGGCAATGCAGCAGCACGACTGCGCAGATTCATCTACAAATCTCTTCATCCTCATCAGCATCTGCTGGGTCTCGTCCAGCGTTGTGTTGCGTATGCAAGGTAAGTGTACGTTCGTCTTATTACAATAGGTAATGAATGTAAATAGTTGATAATCAAGCAAAAAGAGCTAACTCCCTCTCTCTGGTGTATATTTATATCACTCATTACATTGCCCTTGACTTGTATTATTTAAATACTTTCCTCTGCACATTTTTCAAGCCCTTTCCTTTTGCTATATAATGTTACCCTCAGTTCTTGCTCTTGTTTTTTTATTCCTCTTTGCGTTTTCTGTATTTGATTTTATTCTACATTATTACCGTTCGTTTTTTTTTTCTTCTGTAGCTCATGTTATTTATTTGTTTTCCTGTCCCTCGTATGCTGTATATGTCTCGTTCTTGTTCTTAGGCACTTAGAACATGCTCTTTAGGACGAATGGCAGTCGTCGGAATAAGGAAAAAAATGGAAGGAGAGTGTTCGGAACGAGTCTTCTGCATCGGATGAAGTTCAATAGTTTTTCACATCGGGGGGCGCCTGGCTGGTGCACAGATCCTATACTTTCAGAATAATCCTTTTAGAATAATTTTTAGTAACCCATCGACAAAGAAAACTTAAGCTGTGACACACGAAGTGTATATTCCTGTAGTCGGAATTCTTGGTAGCTAAATCTTGGCGTTCTTGTGATGTCTAGCAGTTTGCTTTTCTTTTTGGCGATATAGGATAACCGAATGCACGATGAATCGAAGATCAAGGAATGGAGGTGCTATTGCACTAGCCTTTATTCCTATTTGGCTCCATTATTCTTGTGTTGTGTGTTTTCTTTTCAATATGCATGCCTCCTTTGGTGTGTGTTATTTTCATATTTACCAGCCGTATTCACTCTATATAAAAAAATTTATATAGATTCTAAGACAAAATAATTGATTTGCCAATATTGTATATCTGTCATTACCTGTAAATCACTCGAATTTTAAAGAGGGCAAGAAGAAATATATACATTCCTTTCACTGGTACCCAGAGCTTGAATTACACGTCATAGGTATAAATAAAATCAAATAATCCTTAAATTTTAAACCCCTGAAAGTATTATCTGAACCTTCACCTTTCTGCTCATTACCTGGCTAGAAGAATCTTGTAGATATCATCAGTCATGTGAGGGTCAGGTCCAGCCCCAGCCACACGTCGCTGCCACCAGTGTCCGAGTTCCCTCAGCACGTGACTACTGACGTCACACGGCGTCTTGGGGTCAGACAACTGGTCAGAGCACAGACACAGACCTGGGATGTCGGCGTTTTCTGTTGTTCCCAGACATCGACACAGGTCCTGCCAAGTAAAAATAAAAGTTCTGAGGTTCGATAGCTCCTTGTTGAGATTGGTAACCTAGAATAAAAGTAGTTTTTCTTTTTCAACACAACTAATTGTTTTCTTTTATGTAAGCAAGCACTAGCTGATGTCTCCTGTTAGCCAAACTTGTAATCAAGCTGCATATTAAATGACAAAACCTCTTGCCTCCAGACGCCAGCTATGTTTTAGGAATGAACAAAGACTTGCGCACCATAATTTCTGTGAATGTTCCGCATTTTACGCTCTAAGTCTCATCTACATGTGTACATCATCATCATCATCAGCAGCAGCAGCAGCAGCAGCAGCAGCAGCATCGTCGTCATCGTCATGTCTCTGTAGCCGAGTGGTGGGGGTTGTGGAGTGACAACAACAAACGTCCAACACTCAAACAAAAGCAGGAACAGTCAGCAGTTGCGCGACTCATTATTACACAGACTAGTACAATGGCCACGGCTACGTTACATCGTCAGAGGCGTTAAAAGTCAGCCTGTCTCTTCTCTCTTCTGTCTCATATTCTTCTGTCTTCATACTTGACAAGAAATTTTATTCAGTTTTACCATTTTTATGTGTATCACTAGTAAATCAGAAAAAAACCTGCTTACCTGAGTCAACTCAGAGTCATCAGAGATGGCTTGTTGTACCTGGACAGCCGTGATATTTGGGACTACAATCGTCTTAGTGATGCGCACCTCAGGAGCGATGTCAGACACCAGGTGAGACAACATTTTCTCCGCTTTGTCCAGCTGTGAGATGTCTTGTTTCAGTTTATTCCGTATGCAGTCCTTTAATTGCAAATCTGTCATGTTACTTTTGTTACAGTTTTTACCCAAAGACTTCACCTCACAGGCTACAAAACCGTAATATCGGTGAATAAGAAGCAAAGAAAACGCTCCTTGTCTATCTTTTGACGAAGACATAGGTAATGTCTTAGATAGTGGTAGGTTGTCAACCGCGGCAGCGTAACAAGGTTTATCTAGGTACTGTCCGAACCGAAGCTGACTTAGTCCAACAAAAACTTCTTTGCTATCTTCAAACTTTTTCTGCAAACAGAAGAGAACGTGTTGGAAGGCTTCGTAAGCTCTAATGTCACTTTCTTGAACAGGAGGATTGAAATTGGAAGTTTGAATAGTAGATATCTGATTAGACTGATTAGCCTGTCCAGATGCTGACTGAAGGACCAGAACATCCTGACCACCAACCGACTGTCTAGTCATTGGCACGCGGTTGAAGTAGACAGGAGGCAGGAAGTAGGCGCGTGAGTCGAGGTCAGGGAAGGCGGCCTCAACCCATCGTAGCCAAAATAGCTGAGCTTGTGCCAACATGGTTTCCTGTATCAACGATGTAATTAGTATGTTCTCCTTCTACATGTTATATAACTGTTCTTATTTTTTAAACACTTTGATTTTTTAATCAGTGAATTCTTAAATATATTAGCTAGAGAATCTTAAACATAGAAGTTTCATTTAAGTTTAAATATGTTGGTCTCTCCAATAAAAATTCTAACAGGAAATCGACACTACGTTGTACAGTGAAGCAGCTCGCAGCTTTTATTTTCCTGAAGACTACTAGGAAGTTCACTATCCTACGTCAGTGATGTGTCTCTTTGTCATTTAATTTGTATTTTTTTTCAATCTGCATTTTGCATTATTAAAACATGCTACATTTGGACATAAACAAGGTTTAGTACAATGAGCTATAATTACAATTATAATTATAATTTATTAAGGAGAAAGTTTCGATTTTGTAGCCGTAGTGTTTACGAATGATATGCATTGCTTAACTCTAGATGTTACTATTATTTTGTATTACTATTGTATTATTAAAATAGCAATTGCTTTATGTTAATATTCCTTGGCTTTAGTTACAGTTGGTTTCTGTTATTACTTAGAACTAACAAGAATTACTGTTGCTGACTGCTAGTTACTGTCCCGTGTTTGTTTTGTTAAAACTGAGTTTTCTCACTTCTCCTTATTGTTGTCCAATATTATTATTATTGCTACACAAACCTCAATACCACACGCATCATTAATAAGGTTGACTGCCTTCTCGATCTGATGTGGATTACCGCGGATGATGAGGATCTTCATACCTGGTACAGGTGATAAGCTTTTGTCAAAGTCTACTTCCGCCCCTGACTTCTTCTTCAGCTCTAGGAGTGGGAGATTATTACCTAAGCAAAAAGAAACACCGACACATATATGTACATGTATAGTATAATTGTACCACAATTCTTCTTGAGTGGATTGAATATTGAATTCAAGGAAAGACAACGTGGTAATAATGCTGTTATCAAAAATACTCATAATACTGTGATGATAATTAAAAAACGGTAAAATCACTTGATTTAATGGCTTTATCTCTTTTATGGAGATACTTTTATTTCTGACATAAAAATATAACTGATATATACTAATACATACCTGTCAAAGAAGACGCTTGTCGGTCAGTTATGGCGTGTACGTAGTCCTTGACACGTCCTCCACCAGAAGTTGGTCCACCACTATCTGACAAATGCCGATGGTTGTCCTGACAAGAAACAGATTAGGAAGTATGCCATTTTTTATTTTACAGATGAATAAGTGACATCGTGAACTTGAATATGATCTAAACGTCGTCGTCGTCGTCGTCGTCGTTGTTGTTGTTGTTGTTGTTGTTGTTAATATTATTAAATACTGCAAATATATAGACTATTGCTAAAGGTAGTGTTGGCGAATGTCGTGATATCTCAGGTTTTACTTATGCAAATTAATCTAGGAAAAAAAGGTTAGGGTTAAAGCCTATTGCTACTCTATAATAGTGTATATATACACATAGTATATAATAATATTATTATTTGGCTTAAGCGAACGGTGTGAATCCAGAATCGGGTAAATAAATGACGGTTTTATTTCAAGAATGGAGTCATAACAAAAGGTTGTGACCTCCTTAATATTGTTAAAGTAATGTTTGTCATCATCTTCGTCTTACCTTTTGTACAGTAGAAAGTAGCTGACCGGCCATTTCTAACAGTCACCCTCCCAGCACAAGATAATATTTATTATGTCATTAGGAACACCGACAAATTCTTTTGTGGAGTAGCTGTTCGTGCTCTAAAAGACACGCAAAAGAAGATCTTTTTATCATAGCTATAAACACATAAAGCCGGACCTCATTATTCACACTCGCACCACGCACACACGTATTATCACACAAACGCGCTTGCCCATATACGCACTCGTTCAGACGCATACAAAACTCACATAGATTTCTCCTATACCCACACATTTATACCCGCCTTATACCCATAAGAATATGTCCATAAAGATATGGTCTTATACTGACAGGTACTTGCATGACTATCTATCTGCAACTTCTTCGAATGGTTACCGGAGGTTGTGATTATAATTATTATACAATAAGCCACCGATCTGTGCCGCTACCTTACATTTAATGACTGATGCTAAATGTTATTTTTGCTACACAAACCTCATCTTCCTCGCTGCCTCACCTTCCCTAACCCCAATGTCAGGTAAAGGGACGGCTCACACATACATCACAAGGAAATTTTCATCTCGTAATGATTTTCGCAGATTTGCATCTGATTTTCAGCCATTTAAACTTACAAGTGCCTCGTGATTACCAAAACTGAATGCTACCCCTAATGCAATCAACTTCTTGAGTTCGTGAAAAGTGAAAGATGAACAAAGAGATAATCGAAGGAAAATCAAATGAAAAAAATTTGATTCTTAACCAGCGTCTCAACCTTTGACACTAGGAGCATGATTGGTGGCATTTGTATCATCGAATCACAAAAAGAATAAAATCTTAACAGTTATAGACAACCCCAGCAATCATTAAAGATGTCTTCAGAATATAAATCAATATCATATGTAAGAAAGGGGATATATTAAGCAGAATAATACACTATATTCGAAAAATACAGGTCTCAATAGCTTAGGAAAAACAGTGAGATTCCATCAGTGAAAGCTCACTGAAGGCAATACACCCTGTCAGCAAGAAACCAAATAAGAGAGGGAATACCTGACTCCATAGAGGGTTCGGGGAAGGTAGGACAGCAAGGGAGAGGAAATTGCACCCGCCTTCACTTAAAGCTGTCCCCGAGGAAAGTGAACTTTACCATCTTCAACGACCTGAAAAAAATTAGAGGACGTTGTCTCAAGTTGTGATCAATTGTCTAATGCAGGGGTCTCAAACACGCGGCCCGCGGGCCGAATGCGGCCCGCGAAACATTTTTGTGCGGCCCTCGGCCACGTCCGCGGTGTATATGTATGTTGTGCTTGGTGATTAACTCCCGCAGTGAAAATTACCCCCGTCATTAGTGACAGAGACAACGTCAACTTATTTTAATAAACTAAACTGCCTGTGCATGTAATAAACTACACTAAATGTAATTAATAATTATAAAAACTTTATTTTAGCATTTAACTGCAGTGACAGTAGTGTTCGTAAAATTTAATGAAAAAACATTTTCTTTTCGTGGTGCGGCCCGCTGACTGGCTGTTACTTTCCACTGCGGCCCACATGCTAATATGAGTTTGAGACCCCTGGTCTAATGAGTACACACTCTCGGAGAGAGCTCTCTTCGTCTGTAACCTTCTCAATAAGCACAAAAAAACACACCGTGGAATACACACTTTTTAGTGCCGCCTCTTCATTTCATTTACAACCTCATACAACCACATATTGTATGTTGAAGTATGACGGTTAGAGTAAGGCGGCGCAAGACCTTTGACCATATAAACGCGCTGACACTGGAATTGCTGGATATGTGTGATTTGTAAAGAGTAGATAATATCTGCGTTCTATGCTATTTTATTTACACTAATATGGAAGAAAAGCTTTACAAATACTATGACTCATCTTCTACCTATCTCAGCCTACTGCCTTACTCTGTGGCTTCCTACCTGATGTTTTAATCGGTACACAATCGCAGAAAAGAAAATGTTTTGAATTTTCTTTGACGGTAGAATTATTAAGTTTAGACTCACCAGTCAGCTTGACCAAGTTAGTTTCACTGCGTTTGCTTCAGCTCCTCTCGTAACTTCGTTGTTATGCTTCAGCTGAATAAACAGTCACAGAGCAACGGGGTCGTTAACTCGGGGTCATAGGGTCACAGTAACTTCTGCTTATCTTAAAGCGTTCAATGAAACTCAGCGCCTCTGCAGTCTTCTAAGGTTTCCTTTATCAGCATTATATGTCAGGTTAAAGTGTCAAGCTCGTGTAGTTTCCTTGTTGTGAGAGACGTTATCGCGACTGTGTTCGTCTCTACAGGTAGCCTCTGTGTAAGTTCCTGTGCACTGAAGTCTGGTTTGATATATGTTTGTGTGTTTATTGTGGGCTCTATAACTGTGCCTGGAGACGGCTTGGGCTGTCATAGCAAACAGCAAACGCACTTGTTCTGTTCTAAGCATTTAATGTCGAAGCTGTCTCTAGGACAAACGATTTCGAGAAAGCTCTCTTGGCCTGCTTTTATCGTGGCTTGGTCATGCTGTTACCTTGCGTGCGGTCTAGTCATCTATTAGTCAACCTCACAAGTGAAGGAATTGAGTAAATCCATACTTGCAGCATGTAACACACCTGACAGGCCTATAATCACTCATGGTTTGTATGTATGAAGCACATTTATTTTTAGATAGGTACATCTGTTGCCCGCCGAGTATTTATTTTTATTTATTCTCATACAACACATTCACCGCTGTAAATATCTTCCCTTTTAATTCTTGAGACCAAACTTTTTAAATGTAAAAGAATTTAAAAGGGAAGAAGGCATGATGCTTAATTTATTAGCTTTCCAAGTCGAATTACAGAGCATATTCTTAATTTCGATAACACTTAAGGGTCTATCAGAAAATAATGCTATTAAGTTTTATTCCTTTATAGGAATTCACTTTATCGTTATTTAAATGTCGTCTTGAAATAAGCAAATTATACATTTGTGTTTCATTTTCTCTTTTATACAAGTGTAAAGTCTAACTTGCGGCTGCCACTTTTGCAGTCTTTGTTTTCCATTCTTCTAGTATTACATAATTGTTTATCATCATCGTCATAGTAGTCATCATCATTATACTGTATTCTAGAGCCATTCCCAGGTATTGGAATTCAATTGAGAGCACTGTTAAGGACCAAATGTCCCGTTACCGCGAGACCTGGTGACGTGAAAGACGAGCTCTCTCTCGTGTGGTGGAAGGAATCTGCACAATCTTATAATAATAATAAATGTAAACTTTGTAAAGCGCATACTCACACTCCTAAGGAGCAAGCTCTTAGAGCTTGAGAACAAGAACGAAACATGGACAGCATACCAGGGAGAGGAAAACAAAAAAAAATGAGCTATAAAAGAATAAACAACCGTACTGAACAAAGAATAAAATACAGAAAGCACAAACAGGAACCAAATAACAAGAACAAAAACTGAGAGTAACCTAATATTGCAAAAGGAAAGGTGTGACAAAAGGACTAGCATTATGGGAAAGGTTGTTAGAAGTGATGTTTACGGAAGAGGTGTGTTTTCAGTGCATGAGTAAAGGAGTCAACAGTGGGTAGGTGGCGGGAATGAAAAGGGAGGGAGTTTCATTGTTTGGCTGCACAATATGTAAACATCCTGTGGCCATATGTCGTTGTTATGGAGACAGGAAGAGTAAGCAGACGATCATCAGACGAGGAGCGGAGTTGTGTAGCTGGGATGTAAGGGAAGAATATTCTTGAGAAATAATCAGGGCAGGTGCCAGCATAGAAATGAAAACACAGCACGGACAGTTTGTACTGGATGTCACAACGGATGGAAGCCAGTGTAGACAACGAAGGAGAGGGTGGCGTGGTCACGTGTCATGGCTTTAAGCACCAGACTACAGCAGACTTCTGTACTTTCTGGAGTTTGTGAAGAAGGTATACAAGGCAGCCAGCAAGCAAGGAGTTAGTGAAGAAGGTATACAGGGCAGCCAGCAAGCAAGGAGTGTGTGAAGAAGGTATACAGGGCAGCCAGCAAGCAAGGAGTTGTAGTAATCAAGTCTGGATAAAACTAACACACAGACACGAGTGTTGGCAGTGTGTAGACAGAATGTGACGGATGGCGCTGATCTTGTGTAGTTTATAATAGACTGACAGACAGCTGTAACTTGTCTATTATAATAGTCAGACTAACAGACAGCTGTAACTTGTTTAGCAAGAATCATGTCTGCAGTGACAATGAATCCCACCCAGATTCCTGATGGAGGACACAAAGGTGATGTTGGTTTCCCCACTTTGATGTGACTTGGTAAACAAACGAGTGGAGAGGGATTTCTTCTTGTCGAACGTAGGGGGGCTTCCATTTTATCGTTGCTAAGCTTAACTTTGTCACCATCCACACTTCATTTGTGTTCTTTGTGCTCCCTTCTTTGAGCTTATAACTGAACATCGTGATGCCAAGACAGTTCAAATCCAGCGTCAGCAGTGAGATAATATTTAGGAACCGGGATCAGACAATGTTGAACTAGATTTACAGCTTTCATTATACAACTTTTGGCATAGTTTTGTGTTGTTTTTTTTTTTCCTAAAACGTTTTGAGATAAAACTTTTAAATGTTATACTGTTTGTCATTGTTTAAATGTGTCATCCTTTAGAGTAGAGAAAGCATTACAAAACACGTGTTATTATAACTGCACAATTATTTTATCTCATTGATTATTCCGGTTTTAAAATCCTGTTTTAACCATCTGTTCCAATGACAGTGTTTGCTATAATGACGACTGTGCGTTGATCCTTGTGAATCAAAGGAAGCAGTAAGACAGATAACCCTTGTAGCTTCTCGCAGCCAACGTGCTCGCGCGAGTTTATTTGTGTGTTGGGAGGGGGTGTATAGGTGACGTTAATTTTTGTTTCTAACACTAAGCACGCCTGGAAATACAGTATGTACAATTTTTTTAAACTATTTGTTGCTAGAGAAATACTGCCATATAAATGTGCTCAATTATTATTTTTATCATTATTACTATCATGATCATTATCATCATCATCACTCAAGGTTTTGTAGAAATAAACAACTACAAAGATATTACCAATAAACAATCATCAAGTACAAATTGTTCTTGAACTAATGTATCACTTCCTTTCGCAAAAGTGTGTATCCATCTTCACTATATTGAAAAAAATTCGTACACTATTAAAGGCTGGAGAAAGCTGTATAAAATTGCAAACATTTTATTCAAACTTGTGTATCATTATCCTTTAAGCTTTATAAGAAAATTAGTCTGAAAACAAATAAAACTTCCTTTAGTGTATGATAACATCACATAGTTGACACTGACACCATACAAACAATGTAGAAACAATGGAGGATACATGACTAGCACACAATGCAGTAGTATTTCTCTCCGTATTTCTCTCCAGGCAGAGATTCTGTGGGGGAGACATTTTCAGGCCGATACTCTTCAGAGAAGACAATCACAAGCTGTGACGTACACCGGGACATGTTGTGAAGTCTGATTAATAGTTTATCGTTAACACAAGGACTCCCCAGACACACGACGACTTTTCTCTCCAGACCACGAACACGATCTCCATCCGCCATCCACACCACGTCACTGCGGGCCGTGGCCACGTCCTCGATGTCATCATCTGCCATCACTCGCACTGGGATACCCGCTTCTCTCAGCCCCTCGATTATGCCCGAGTTGTCTTTAGGTTGACCCCAGTCCAGCACCAGCACGTCTCTCCACTGTACACAGGGAGGTGTTGTCTCGCCTGGGACGTCTGCCGTCGAACACGTTGTCGAAACGCTCTCTGTTAACATTGAAAGTTGGCTCATTACAACTACGCAACACTGCCGACAAACTGTGATGTAAAATGTCGCTAAACATGATTAACATGGGAGCTATCATTTGCTAGTTGTCGGTTTGAATGTATGTCTGTATATATGTCTTTGGTGAGATACGTAGTAATGGTTCATGTGATACCTCTGTTGACTGACGTTTCACCATCACGAAGACTTTTTAGGAATCTGCTCACTTTATCACCGCACATTTTACATTCACCTGGCCAGTCACCTGAGTGACCCTGACCTCCATGATACAGTCGTCTGACTGGCGGGCCGTCTGTGTGGTGGGGTACACCTCGCTCACTGTACGGCTTGACACGCTTGTGGTCATTAATTTCTGGGTCTAACGCGACTTCCCTGACGACGGTCGGAGGAGAGCGGAGGGGTCTGGTTAAATATTCCACTTGCCAGTTGGTGGGTGCGTCTCCATGGAAACAACTTGCCGCCCACAGATGGAGACCAGGAACTTGTGTCAGCAATTCGTTACAGAAAGTCTGGAAGTTTTGAGACCTGTTGCAGTCACGAGTATTCAAAGTAGTAAGATCCACGTGCCTTTTGTGACTGACATACATTTATAGTTGTGCACAAATGACTATCAACACAGTAAGGGTGACAGCAAACATCAAATCAGTGTCGTTTGATACATAATTTTTGGAGGATATGATCTAAAGTGTCAATAAAATGCGTTCATGATATGACGAATGGGTGGTGGGTGTTGTAGGTTTATCATCTCCATTGCAAGAGAGACAGAGTTCTTTGCTTGCTTGTGTATGTGTCTGTCTATGCTCCGACAACAACATACTAATAAGTCTGATACCTCTAGCTGGAGATGAAGTTTTGTGATTGTGATACACAAGACCATTTTTGCTTGTTAACTCATTTCTACTTTATATGCTAACACCTTACCCGTCATCAAGCCCCGTTTCATCGGCGATGACGTGCAATGACCCTTTCTCCGCTGCCTCTGACAAGTCGCTCACGGCCTTCTCCGTTGCTGTATCAACACTAAAATCACACTTCAGAAGGTGAAGTCGACCGGGTGTTACTCCTGAAGTCTGTTGCATCCTGAGACTATGATCCAGCAGGTAGTACAACATGGTGCAAGCTGCACGACTGGACAACCAAACACTTATGATGTAGACGTCATGGCCACCTCGCAGCCACTGTATGGCCATCAGCATCAGCACCACGGTTTTTCCTGTTCCAGGTGGACCCGAAACAAACACCCTAGGATCTGCTTTGTTAAGCAGTTGAACTTGCTCCGGGAAGAGTGTGATTACAGCAGTATAGCACTGTCCTGTCCACCACACGGCCTGACCCAGGGTCTTGACACTCACATGTGGAGGACATATGCAGGGCACACTCACTGTTGTCGCAGGACCACAGAATCTGATACAGTCAAAATAACCACACAGTAGTTTTTGTACTTTTCTTTTAGACAAGAAGTCGCAATAATACATAAATAAGAATGTTTTTTTTTACTTAAAATTGATCTCCATTCAAACACTGGTATTAAAACTAGGACTCCCAAGTAAAGAATCCTATTATAAATATGACTGTAAGCGTTTTTGTTTACCTGGCTATTAATGTCTTGTAAATAAGATTAGTCATTTGACTGTCAGGTCCAGCGTTGGCCACACGTTGATTCCACCAGTTTCCAAGTGACTTTTGCACATCGGTGCTGACGTTCCAGGGTGTCTTGGGGTCAGACAGCTGCTCATAGCAAATGATGTCCACTTTCTCTGTTCTGAGACACTGACACATGTCCTGGAAGAAAACCACGAAAACGGAGAGCTTGTGACTGATTGTCAAATAACTAAAACCCCTTACATTATACTTTTGAAAAGAAAAATTGGTAGTCTATGATCTCTACTTAATAATCTGATGTTACATTAGTCTAGTTTTACTGTCGTCTTGTCATTGCTGTGTTCTGTTATTAACTACCATTCATTTCATTGGTGAATCTCAACTCTAGCTTTTGCGTTGCCCTCTACAATTTTTCTCGGATACTAAAGCCTTCCTAGGACTATCGTATGCGTATGCGTCTCCTCCACTCGAGCTGAGTTGACAGATGGCGCTGTGTCCTCGTGTCTGGAAACGCTATCGTTTGTATCCTTTTTGGTGGATCCTTCGGTGTTCTCCACACTAATGGTTCCCAACCTTTTGTATCTTCACACCCCTGTATTTCCATTTTCGCCGACGACTCGGATAATGCAAACAACTCTGTAAAAGATTGCTCGTAGCCACTTAAACATCAATTTTTCAAATTTTACGTGAGCTGTCATTATTATTATCCATGAAAGATGTGACATTTTGACTTTAGCAACATTAGCAAACTTCTCTTTTTCAAGATTCTGTAGTTACATAATTGTGAATGGGCATATATTGTTAACCTTAACCTATGGCTGTCTTCACGACCTTGCGCCTGTCTATCTGCAAGAACTCATTCGCTGTTACCAACCTCAGCGGAACCTTCGTTCAGCAGCACACTTCAGACTTGAACGACCGAGTGTTCAGTCAGGGAATGCTAACAAGAAGACTGCAGGTTTCAGATCCTTCTCCAATGTAGCCCCGCTTTTGTGGAACTCGCTTCCCCTTTCGACCAAGGAGTCTGATAGTATTGGATCTTTCAAGAAAAATCTGAAGACTCACTTGTTTAAATTTTTTTGAAGTTTTCATTTGACCTGCAGTTTGGTGGCTGCTTGGATCACCGCGCATTGAGCGCATCTTTGTGATGCGGATACTAGCGCGTTATAAAACTACATCATCATCATCATCATCATATATATATGTGTGTGTGCATGTTTACTTGTGTTTGTTAATGTTTTTCTGTATTGTTATGTTTTATGTTCTTTTATGAGCTTATGTACTGCTTTATGTTTGAAAAATGTTAACAGGTGTCCTTATAAGTGTTATATATGTTAAATATATTTTATGTAAATGTTATGTATAAGATATGCTTTGTTTATCTATGTTATGTACTTAAGCGTGTGTATGACTGAATAAGAAGATTTATAGGGTAAACAAATGCTCTTTCAGACCTTTACCTCAAACAATTTGGAATCACCAGAGACGACCTCTTGTACTGTAAGAGCCTCGAGATTAGGAACAGCGATGGTCTTAGTGATGCGCAGACCGGGAGCGATGTCGGACACCAGGTGAGACAACATGGCCTCCGTCTTGTCCAGCTGTGACACGGCGTCTCTCAGTTTCTTTCTGATGGTATCCTTTAATTCTAAGTCCGTCATCTTACTATATTCAGAGCTTTTACCCAAAGACTTCACCTCACACACTACAAACCCGTAAAGTCGGTGAATAACAAGCATATCAAATTCTCCTTGTCTGTCTCTTGACGAAGAGTTGGGCAAGTTCTTGGCCATGGGTAGTTCTGCAGTCATGGCAGCGTACCAAGGTTCACTCAGGTACTGCCCAAAGCGAAACTGACTCAATACAACTAAAACCTCACTGTTCTGTTCAGACATCCTCTGCAGACAAAGAAAAACCCTCTGGAAGGCTTCATCATCTCTGACGTCACTGTTCTGAAAAGGAGAAGGTTGAAGAGTGAGCGTCTGAGACACAGTAGAATGAATTATTGCTGGTTGGTTGTGCTGATCGGATTGTCCAGGTTCAGATTGAAGAATCAAAATATCCTGTCCAACAAGAGACTGTCTAGTCATCGGCACGCGGTTGAAGTAGACAGGAGGCAGGAAGTAGGCGCGAGACTCGAGGGCTGGAAACGAGGCCTCCACCCACTGGAGCCAGAATTTCTGAGCTTGTTCCAACATGGTTTCCTGTGTCAAAAGCCATAATTAGTATTATACTTAAGAATGTTTCATAGTTAGTAACCCTAATGCTCAAAGTTTTTAAATTTTTGTTGATTATTATACATAATTATAACGCGAAAATCTTCAAACAGACTAGATAAACTTACGATGTATATGTATTTACCTCGATGAATTTAATTCTTGACAGTAACTGTATTGGGTGAACACTTCGGACTGAATAATGTTTTTGTTCTGTCACTTTATGTAGTTTTTGTTAATGAAATATGTTGAATTTTAGTGATTATGCAGTCATTTACATAAGCAATAACATAATTATGGACTGCTTTTAAGAAGAAAATTTTCGATTTTATATCCAGATAATTTACAATGCACACTTACATTCTGAGCAAGTATAAACGTTACCTAGATTATTTTTACTACTATATTACTTAAGCTGCAATTGTATTAATTTACAGGACTGGAGCAAGTGATATTTACAATAACTGGGTATTCAAAACATGTTAATACAGCTGCTGCTTTAGTTACAAGAACTAACATGGCTTGTTGTTGTTTACGAAATAGTACAGTTCCGTGTGAGTTTGCTTAGCTCAAAGTTAGTACTGTTCACTTCTCATATCTGTCTAATACTCATTCCTGCCACACAAACCTTAATATCGCACATCACACTGATGAGACTGATTGCCTCCTCGACCTTCTGTGGTACACAGTGGATGATAAGAATCTTCATACCTGATACAGTTGATTTCTTTGAGTCAAACTCTACATCAGCACCTGTCTTTTCCTTCAGCTCTAGCAGCAGGTTCGTATCACCTAGGTAAAATAAATCGCATTTGTAGAACTATGTGCACAGAATATTTTTACATAACAGTTCTTCTTTGCGGAATTAAATGGGATTCAACTGCTGGCTTTCCAATTAAATGTGAGGCGATGATGACTTTGTCATCAAAAATATCGAGAATTGAAAAAAAGCTGAAATTAGTTAACTTAAACAAGAGGAAATACCTCTTTTTTTGTAGACACATAATTTTAATGCAAATATAAAAGATACATACCTTTCAGACGAGACTCTTGCTGGTCACTTATGGCATGACAGTACACTTTGACACGCCCTCCACCAGGAGTTTGTCCTCTTCTTCCTGACGATAGTCGGAAGTTGCCCTGGAGATTAACAGTAAGTTTATAACAAACAGATCAGGAAGTATTCAACTGCTTAATTTTACAGATTATTGTATAGCATCATAAACTATAATGATAATCATCATATTTATATAGGGCCTTTCTCCAGCATCAGCAGGACTCGTAGCGCTTTACACACAGTAGTGCGAACTTTTTAGGGCAGATATCAAATGTACCTTCACTAACACGCATACACACAAGCATGCATAAACTATGCAAAAAATACAAACAAAAAATGAAAGAGCGCTTTGGAATTTTGATAGAATGCCATATGATATGAAGGATCTGTAGTCAGAAGCAAAGCAAAGAATTGTTTCGGCAGAACAGGACGATTTTCAAGCACAGCATTGGATGCTGGGACATTTTCTCAAGGAATCAATCCAAATATGCTTTAAGACAAGGCTACTTATTGCAATGTGTCATTATGCACTATATTGATTACAATCCTGTTATTCAGACAGTATATATATATATTGAAATTCTAAACATGAACACCTAAAGTCATTTTTTTCAATGTATAGTAGAGTTTTATTTTTCCTCACGCCAAATTTTTTCATAATGTTGATAATTTCCGTATGTGAATTAAAAAAAGCCGTTACATTAGAGCAGGTTCATTTAGTTCTAAATCTCAGTGATCATGCTATATTTATTATTTAATTAAATAGTATTTGTTAGGAAGTAAGCGAGAGTCAACATTAAGAAACCGCATCCTCACCATGCTGTAACTACAGTCACTTTGTCCTTTCACCTTATGATTTTATTTAACATGTATCTTAACACACGCGATACTCAATAGTAAATTACTAAATATCGTTTTGTTTGCTGGCAGATGACTGTTCTGCAGTAACATTATTTAATGGTAATTATTTTCGTCTCCTAATAATTTGTTGAAATAAAGATTGAAGCAATGATGTCTGAAAACAATTAGCTGCCGAGCTTGTAGCTAGAACATAGTAGATTTAACTCTTGTTGTTTTGACTAGTTCATGCTACATACTATCACTACTATCACTGAATGTTACACTTGCTATACAAACCTCAGAGACACTATTGACATCCATTGATGCCTTCATCGTTGGTGGACCATCGCTGACACTCGCCACGACCGGTACATGCTCAGACTGCTTTGAGTCCATCTGTACATCGGCGCATTTCTTTTCTTGTGGAGTTGGACTATTATCTAAGCCAAAAGACATAAGCTTGTATATTTTATTTGCATCTTCTAATCCTAAGTACACTTTTCTTTCTTCATACAAGATAGAAAAATAGACAGATTTTCACAGAGGAGTCTAGACTCTATATTCAAGGCACTAGCAAACCTTTAACAAAGAAAGGAAGTATTGATACCAAAATAAGAAGAAATCGTACGATTTATCCCAAAAAGCAAAAATCTTTTGCTTTGTTCTGATTTTTAAGTCTTTTCACACGTACCTGCGGGAATAGAATCTTGATGGTCAGTCGAGGCAGACATATTGTCTTGGACATGACATTTACCACGTGTTTGTTCATCACTCTCTGTCTTTTGCCTTTGATCACCTTGGATCTTAACAGAAATTGTACAACAAACAGAACATGAGGTATGCCTTTGTTTACTCATCAGCTAAGTACAATAACATCATGAACTGAGTGAAGTAACCATTCTTGAATTTTTTTTTTTAAAACATATATAGTCTACATATAGGAGTTGTTATGATACAGACAACATTCTGACGGTTGATCGTATTTAACTTGTCATAAGGATGTTATTACCAAACGCTATGACAACCCCTCTTTTTTCTAAGCGTACTGACTGTTTAAACCTAGGATTATAACCCAAAGTTGAGGGTATCCAATCCTTTACATGTATCATTCAGTCAGTGTCTCACCTGCTGTGCAGTAGACGGCGGTTGACCAGGTATTGCTAACTGTTTCTGCTCCTGTTTAAGACAAGACAATGCAACACATACTTGCGAGGGTCTGTCTCTTAGTCTCACTTTCTGAGGCATGAATTAGTTCCCGAACTTTACTAGCAGCTAATGCAGCTTAGTGCTAGTGGTTTGTCTTATACTTAGTTTTTAGTGCATACTCATATTACTGATACTGAATATAACACTATACAAACCTCGGTATCACACGACCCGTTGGTTATTCTGTCTGATGCCGTCTGAGTGATATGAGATGGAACATCGTGGATGCTGAGACTCTTCATTTCAGGTACAGGCGAGGGGTTACCTTTCTTGTCTTCAACATCTTGAAGCAGAGGACTATTATCTAAGCAAATGTAAATAGTTTAGTATTTTTATGTGCATTGTCTGGTCATCAACACATTTTCAAGCAAACCACACACACTTGGACTGATTTTCCAGAAGGCTAGGTTCTATATTTATGGCAATGAGTAATAGTTCATTCAGAACAGAACCTAAGACTTAATAATCAATAAAGAAATCATATTATTTTAATTTTTCTGCGTACCTGCAGAAAGAGAAGCCTGCTGGTCAGCCGCGGTGGACACATTGTTGTGGACGCGGCCGTCACCAGGTGATCCACAGTTAGGTCGCCGTCTCCTGTGCTTGCGCTGTAGTTTGGAAGTTTGAAGATAAAATAAACTGTAGTCATCCTTTAGTGCAGGTCATGGGTAAAATAATGAGCACATTTTAAAAATTTAAAATGGTCCTAAAATGAGATTTTATCTTAACATAGGCCATTGACAAAACTTGAGCACTATTTTCAGTTTTGACGGCTGCTGTAATTCTGATTATATTGCTTTGTTCAGTGCTTTGTTTCGGTTTCTTGAAAGCTTGATAGACAGTGAACTTGTTTGGTCCATCAAGAAGATTTCAAGGGACATCTTGTTTGGCTTACGTGGAAGTCTTAGCTCCGGGATCTCGTCGTGGAGAAAGGAAACCCAATGATAATTGCGGCTTGTGGGATTGAGCTTATCACAGTTGTGATACCATCAAAACTGTACAGGCTTAATTTCTAATTTTCTGTTTATCTCACCTTCTTTTTTGGAGACATGGCTTACAACCGATTCCTTCACATCATCAAGTTGGTTTGTTTGTGGTTGCAATAGGAAACCAGTCACTGATCCTTTGATCGCTTGTCACAGGAAGCAGTTTTAACACACCTGAAAAATTTCATTTTCTGGAAAATGTAAGCACTTTTTATTCACATTAAATTTTGTTTTCTAAACAATCTCGTGTTTTATTGCATTTTTATAAGAAAAGTTCGGCGTACATGGAATTTTCAGAATTCGTCAAATGCGATAATTTTACACGTCTTCTCCGTGGATGTTATCAACATCTGGGACCGCGACACTCGGCGATTCTGAAAATGTGTGGAGGAAGCTAATGACATGCAAAACCTTTCAATAAATATTTAGAGAACTTCCAGCTGCCGGCAGTCTTCAACTGTCTTCTTATTCAGTGACATAGCTTAAATCCATTTCATGGCGGTGTGCTGTGAACACAACAGTCACTTAGCCATGCTGAAAAATGTGAGACCATGTCAAAAGCTCCAGAGAGTGTAAAAACTTAGTTTTTCTCATGAGGATTTTCTTGATTGATTTCGATGTGATGTTTACATATTATACACGGTTATACTTTAAAATATTTTTTCTCGAGGTCTTCAATGTTTACAATTATAACAACTGAGTACCTGAAGTAGTTTTGTAGGCTTAAATCGTATTCACGGTCTGATTTTGAATATTAGTAAATCGACCATGGACTCGATGATTGTTAATGTTTATTTAGATGTAAAGCTAAGGCAGTATGGTTAGAACGAAGAATGCTATTTAGGAGGTTCTGATGAGTTCATAGTAAATGTAGAGCTACAATCTCATACTCATCGACTCACCTCGTGCCGCATGGTTCTCGTCTTGCTGTTCCCAGACACATGACATCGGATATCTGTTATATATCACAAAAGTTTACCATGTAGATATAAGTCGTAGAGATTCAAGCTATGTATTTATAGTTTGATAATATATATGCATTTTACTTCATCTATTTCATCAGGTTGTACATGAAACATAATATTTCTAGGTTGTAGATTTTCTACCTTGTGTTGTACTGTTTCTGTCTGGGAAACAGGTCTGAGGTTACAGGTGAAGTAGTACAGACAGAACATGTACAACACAAAGCGGAGAAAATCTACAACAATATGACAGCAAGTTTATCACTCCAAACCAGTTTCTTTAGAAGTTAGTAATCGATTTGATAAAAGTTTACCGCGATCAGTTTTCTTCCTGTCGTCTGTTGGTTGCTCCATTCTTCAAGTGGGTAAACAGTGTCGTTAAGTCGGGTTCACCCTAACCTCTAGTGCTCCCTTCTTGCCTTTATTCTTTTCTTCACATGTGTCGGGTTCAAATGTCAGGCTCGTCTATTGTCCTTGTTGTGAAAGACTTCTCTCACCTGTTGTTCGTCTCCACACGTAGCCTCTGTGTTAGTTCTTGTGTACTGAAGTCTGCTTCAGGTTTATGTTCACGTGTTATTTGTAGGTTCTACACAACGAGCTTACCTGTGCTTGGAGACGGCTTAGGCCTTCCTAACAGCTCTCATGTTTGCACTGTTTGGAGTTGAGGGTGGAGTTTGTCGTTAAGTTAACTGGCCAAATACAAATAAAATATATCTTTATTTATACTCATCAGAAAATTGTTTTTTCTGCCAACGGTAACAAGAGACCATCAGTTTACATAAAATATTAACAAGGGATGTAAAAAGAACACAACCAGACTACATATTTATTGACTGGCACCTACAGTCTCTCTGTAAAACTAAAAATATGTAAACAGCCATTCAGAAATGCAATACAGTATAGCATCAGTTCATAAATATAAATATAACTGGACACACACAAACAGGGGCAAACAGTATGGCCGTCTGTATTGACGTGTGTCCTGTCCAAGAGTCGAGCGTATATATATATATCTCTTACAACAAATGGCAGTGCCGAAAGGTCTCCAGAACACACCTACAAGTTGCAATGGCATTTTGCAGCACTCAAAATAAGTGAAAAAATGACCATGTGGCAGGCACTTTGTTGTTGATTTTGGAAGCAAAACGAGCTTCAACTTAAAGGCGATTTCGCACTGGGATGGGAGTGGCTGGGGGGATGGTTGATTAATGAAGTAGGTAAGTGCTTCCACCTTCATGTGGTTTCGTATAATAAGGGAGGAAAAAAGAAGAAATCGGAGCACCTGGATAAAATTCCAGACGCTCAGCCCCGTGAACAGGTGTCACTAACAAAGTGTCCCGAGACGTGATCTGCCCCCCCAGAGTTTCTTACTGCGAGTGTCTTAATCACTGCACTATGGGGTACACACTACACACTGTTCTGAGGGGAGGGAGGGTTTTTCCCGTTATTCATACTAGAAATACTGGGTGCTAAGCTACCGTCTCTGAGGTCAAAGCCTCGCTTCATGCGTAGACTGAGAGTGGGGTGGGGGACTGCAGGGTGGAGGGAAAACATGAGTCAGAAGTCGAGTCATACACATCCTGCTAGTTGAAAAAAAGCACAGGTAAATATAGTGCTGAGTACTGAGCGAAAAAAGGAGACAAGCTGCGAGGACAAAGCCATGGTTGAGTTTCTTTGGCTTATGAAACAGTAATCCAGCAGAGATAAGAACACGATCAGCCGATAAAATAGCAAATGTTTCCGAGGTCGCTTTGTTTTATGACTGGAGTTCTGGCCTGTGAATACAACTGCATATGAATGAAACAATCGACAATCTTGGTGTTTTAGAAACGCCTGTGTACGCTGTGTTGTCGTTCGTGCACACACAGATTTATATTGTGCACTTGAATAAAAACATTTGTGCTTGAATTTCGTGATAGTTTATGTGTGATTTGCATAAAATTGTTTGGAATATCGGATATAATATAGGTAACTAACTATATCTCCTTGGCAGTTACTGAGTTTACAATGTCCACGTCGACTATAAGAATTTCTTATCAACTTTCGTTCTCCTCCAAAGGCATACACAAACTGCACATTGGTGTACTTTGACATATGCAACTAACGTATATGGTATCATGTAATGTCAAGTCAAAGTACAGTAACACATAGTTTGCTTTTACTGTCCTGGGGATGTCCTTAGAAAATAAATTCTTATCATAATATGTCAATTTGAAAGACTAAAATAACGACAATGTACACGGCATTACAACGGGTAACAGAAGTCAGAGAGGAAGTCATGTTCATATTGAGGCGTCTGGTCGTCAGGGTAAACAATCACAAGCTGCGACACACATCGGGACATGGAGTGAAATCTGATATCAGGGTCTAGACACACGATGATTTTTCTCTCCAGACCACGAACACGATGTCCATCCGCCACCCACACCACGTCAGTGCGGGCCGTGGCCACGTCCTCGATGTCATCATCTTGAATGTCATTTCCATCTATATCATTTGCATCAGTGTCCGCATCCATCAACATCTGCACCGGAATGTCCTTCTCTCTCAGTCCGGTCACCACACCGCAATTGTCGCTGACACCATTCCTATACAACACCAGTACGTCTCTCCATTGCAGGCTGGATGTTTCTCTTTGGCTCGTAATAGTGATGTTCTCTGTAAGCAATCAGTGTCTTCAGTCTCAGTAATAGATGAATAATTATAAACTATGACATCTGAGAATTATAATGGACTGTAAACAATGGCACATTACTGGTAAAATATTTCTCTAAGCGTCTGCTAGTTTCCGTGACAAAATTAAAATTTCAAACGGTGCAAGTGTGTAGCAATGTTTTTTATCCCTCACTCGGTCAGCTGAGGTTAACTCGATGACATCTTTACAGTAGATATAGTTGTGCATTGTTTTTAACAACATTTGCAGGAATTTTGGTGACATAACTCTCGCTCATAGGAAATTCTCTATTGCACACACTGCTCATTGCCCATTCAATCGTCTAGAAACAACTACCAGCTCCTGACAATGGAATTAACGTTATTCACAGCTACACTCAAAACATTTAATGTTGTCGTTGCTGGTGTGTATCACTTTCTGGTAGTCTTCAGCATGCGTGCGAATGTGTTGAGCATTTGTAATGGTCTCTGCTCTTTGTCTTTGGTTCATGGATAAAAGATAATTTGATTGTCCATCAACAAGGACTGCATAGTCATTTATTTGAATATTGCGGGAGGCTACTCGGGAACAGAGGATAACAAACCATTCATATCGTCATCTTACACCCATTTCATAAAAGTTCCTGATCGTCAACTTATTTTCGTCATTTGTTCATTATTCGGATTGGTGTCTTTTGCTCTTCAATAGGAACAAACATTAACGTTAAGTATTAGCATGCAGTACCCACACCTACCTGTAGCACCAACACGGAGACTGTGTAGGAAGCTGGCCACCTCACGACCGCACGTGACACAGTCACCTGGCCTGTCACCTGTGTGACCCTGACCTCTGTGATACAGTCGCTTGACTGACGGGCCGTCTGTGTGGTCGGGTACACCTCGCTCTCTGTACGGGTGGACATCGTGATTTGTAATTGTCGTGCCCTTTTGGACTTCACTAAGGACGGCCCGTGGAGAGCGGAGGGGTCTGGTTAAATATTCCACTTGCCAGCCGGCCGGTGCCTGTCCATGGAAACAACTTGCCGCCCAAAGATGGAGACCAGGAACTCGTGTCAGCAGTTTGTCACAGAAAGTCTGGAAGTTGTCTGACCTGTTACAGTCATGAGAGCACCGTTAACCAAATGAATCAAGACACAGTAAGAGCTTTATTGCAAACATCAGACCACTGTGTCATTTGATATATAATTTGTGGAGCATAAAGTTCCAATAAGCACGTCCGGAGGAGAGTGCACGGATCCGGTTAAAATGTCCAGTTGGCAGCCAGTGGGTCCATGGTTGCCACTCAAAGATCGAGACTTGTTATAGAAAGTTTTGCAATTCAACCTGTCGCAGACATTAGTGTTACAGTGTTGCAATGTTCCTCCATTTTCAGGTTAACAAGGAAAACTGACTGTGGAACACGTGGGGAAAAGTTATGAAGCAACCCGCATTAACAGGGGCTCCAGGCTCTGCGCCAGCCTTTCACTTAAAAAACAAATATTTAACACGTGGAGTTACTTTCTGTCTTGCGGTCCATTTGTTATAAACACTAACTATCTGGTAATGCTTGGCAGCTTAAGGGTGTGTTGCCCACCCATCTGTATAAGAATACACAGTGTCACGGTGAAATATCACCATGACGATTGCAGACTAAAATTTAATTGTGGGCAACTTTATCTCCCACTTTAGATAACCACGTGACACAGAGGATAGAAATAAGCTGTACTTGCTACTGTCACTACTGTACATTTTAGCAACAGAACTCTACTTACCACACATGAGATCCCGCTTCGTCAGCGATGACATACAGCGACCCTCCCATCGCCGCCTGTGACAAGTCATTGACGGCCTTCTCAACATGTTTCTCCTGTCTAAAATCGTATTGAAGGAGGTGAAGCTGACCGGTGGACGGTCCTGCTTTTTGTTGATTTTTTACCGCTTGCTGTAGCAGGTGATACAACATTCTGGCTGCTGCACGGCTCCACCACCAACTACTGACAACGTAGACGTGGTGACCACACCGCAGCCACTGTATGGCCATCAGCAGCAGCACCACAGTTTTACCTGTACCGGGCGGTCCGGTGACAAAGAGTGTGGGAGGCGCCGTGTGTAGCAGGTGAACTTGCTCCGGGAAGAGTGTGATTACAGCAGTATAGCACTCTCCTGTCCACCACACGGCCTGACCCAGGGTCTTGACACTCACACGTGGAGGACATGTGCATGGCACACTCACTGTTGTCGCCGGACCACAGAACCTGGTAGAAACACAGTAATTTGATTTTTGATAAGTAGTTCACGGAACAAATTAAAATGTGCCAGTTTAATTATTTATTATAAACAATCTGTTGCTAGAGCATTGTAAAATATTTACCTTGATTTGCCGCTAGCATGACGGCGTAAGAAAATTTTGCAAGACCTTTTTCTAGTTTCATACTACTACGACCCAGATTTCCAACTTAACGCATATTTAAACCCAGTGTTTGTCCTATCATCTCTGTTACTTTGGTCACAGCTAAGCAGCGATCTGGACACTTGATGTAGTTTTCCTTTCTTGCTGAGGTTGAAAGGTAATTTTCTGATGTGTGGGCACTTACTCAATTCTCTTTCTTTCTCACACACATAGTCTGTTTATTTTATATTTATTTACTTGTTTTCTAATGTGCGTAAAATTCTGATCACTAAGACTACTACTACTTCAAAAATACACTCGCTTGTAGTGGTAGTCACTGCTTTCCCTCACTTGTGGAGCGGGTGTTAACTTAGGAAGTGTCGTGCTTAAACACTATTCACTGAACAATGTAGAAACATCTAGAAAATACCACTGTGACATCCACACAGAAGCCTCGAGACAAAGTAGTCACACCCGCTGGCGCATACCCGAACGCGACAAAATGTTTCACCTGTAAGATGGCATCGCGGTCGCTGGGTATAGTGGGAGGGGAGATAAGCAGTAGGTGGATGTGGCTGGTGTAGTCTTGTCTTGGTCAGCAGACCATATTCAGCACTAGAGGTAGGGTCAAGTAGGAATCTGATCTACAAAGTTTTAGCTTTGTTTTCACATACTTAAAAGGACAAATACATATTCTTCACCACGTGCCTTGTTTTCTGTAATACCTTCCATGATTTTCTTTAAATGCTGGTTATAAATAGTCAAAATGTCTCAAACGCTTAAAGTTGGACTAAGCTGCTTCCAAGAAGCTTTGGAAAAAAAAATTACAAACACAGAAACATTTTATAGACTGACCACAAGAGTGACGTCGACAAAAATGGAAACATCCAATCAGGTATACAAATATTTTATTGTAAGATATTAAATCATTTTATTTCACTGACGACATAATTTATACTCTATATATCTCTAAATCAAGTATCTCTGATTTGTGGTTGGAAATTGCGTCAATACTCACCTCGCTACCAAGTTCTTATAAATCTCAGGTGTCATATGACTGTCAGGTCCAGCCCCAGCCACGACTCGCTGCCACCAGTGTCCGAGTTCCCTCAGCACGTGACTACTGACGTCACACGGGGTCTTGGGGTCAGACAGCTGACCAGAGCAGAGACAAAATCCAGGGATGTCGACAGGATCTGATGTTCCCAGACACCTACACAGGTCCTGTGCACGAGCAATATGTTCTGAACTTAACTGTCATAAGATTTATTAATTATTAATCTTATTCGTTAATTTATTTATTTATTAATCTTACACGCAAACCTCGTATATGGAACTCAAGCCCGACTCAGCAGTAGTTTTTCTGGGTCGGTGTAGTCCTCCACGATACATTGGACAGTCGGCCCACTCAGAGATGAGATGGATAGAGGAAGAAAAACCAGTTTTCATACGTGAAGGAGGGGACTGGTCATTTCATGCAATACCTGCTGACCACCGCTCAAAAAGTCTCAAGTGGCAAACCGCTGCGTCTATCCAGCTGTTTTTCTATCCCCTACTACCAGTCTCAGAACAAGATTACCATCGGTACAAGTCAAAGGACGAGTGACTGAGATTAGTGAATGAACGTAGTTCTACTCCTTGTTTATGTAATAATTAACTAGTCTTTCTTGGACAACAGCAGTTTTCTTGGTTACAATGCTTACCCTAGTCAGCTGGAGGTCATCAGAAATGGCCGGTTGTACCTGATGTATGGTGAGGTTGGGGAAAGCGATGGTCTTAGTGATGCGCAGACCGGGAGCGATGTCAGACACCAGGTGAGACAACATGGCCTCCGCCTTGTCCAGCTGTGAGATGGCCACTTCCAGCTTCTTTTTCATGTTATTATCAAAATCCTGTTCTGACTTGTTGAGCTTTTTGGCTTTATCACCAAAAGAACTTACATTGCAGACAACAAATCCATATTTTTGATGAATAAGAAGCAGATCGAATTTCCCCTGTCTCTTTGCTGAGTCTGGTTTATGGATGTTCTTGCACTGATGTAGGTGGGCAGCCGCAGCAGCGTAGCAAGGTTCACCCAGGTACTGTCCGAAATGAAGCTGACTCAGTCCAACCATAACTTCTTCACTTTTTTCTGACATTTTTTTAAGACAAATGAGAACCCGCTGCATCGCTGCATCATCTCTAATGTCACTGTCTTGAATTTTATCAGATGTTGATTGTAGGACCCGAACATCCTGACCACCAACAGACTGTCTAGTCATGGGCACGCGGTTGAAGTAGACAGGAGGCAGGAAGTAGGCGCGTGAGTCGAGATCAGGGTACGCGGCCTCAACCCACTGGAGCCAGAATTTTTCGGCTTGAGTGCAGAGGGTGCCCTACATCAAATGACATCCGTTTTTATCATTTAATATTCAACACCTACATTACATGCGAAGGTATTCTAGTATCATTTCATTGTTTTTTGTTTGGTGCTAAGGGTTAAAGCAAGAAGTTGTGAACAGAAGCAGCTACCTCACTGAAGCATCTCCAAAAAAGAACGAATTTATTATTATGCTGCAATTGGTGTATTATATAAATCAAAGTTATTTTGGGTTTACCTGTTCATTTTGAGTCACATCCTGTCTCTCTTGTTCTTTATTGGTATTTTAAATATTTTCTTTTTACTGAAATTACTTTAGTTTTTGCTGTTCTATTTTATTTACTTGAGATAGATATTTGTCAAAATATCACAAACCGGAACTCCTGTCTTCTCATTGATTATCTTGACTGTCTCCTGGATCTGGTGTTGAGTACCGTTGATGGCAACAGTCCTCATGCCTGGTACAGGTGATAAGTTAGCCTCTAACTGTACATCTGCGCCTGACCTCTTCTTCACATTTTGCAGTGAACTCTCATTTCCTAAGCGTTATAAAATAGTCACGTGAAAAAGATGGAGAAATAACATTAATTGCATTAAGATTGTTAATGATTATCTTAGCTAAAATCTTTATTCTTGATTAAACAATCAACTAAGGTACTGTGCATGGAGAAGTTTTCTCTGGAAGAATAAAGCACAATTAAAGTTTCTTCATATCTTACTTTAGCGGACTTTTTCTTAAATTCATAGTTGTTTTTTGTATAACTGAGCACTATTTTTTTCATGTGATTTATATCACATAAATTGTCTTATGTCATTCTAATAAAACCCACCGGGATCGAAAAGAAAAGCCGCCTGTTGTTCGGTTATAGCGTGTAGATAACGTTGATAGCGACCACCACCACTACAACCACCACGGCGGAATGGAAGTTTCCCCCCATTATCCTCTTTGTCATCACCTGTCTCAGGCTTGTCTCGTCGTCTGATGGCCTATTATGACAGTCAGTTATTCAGTGCCAGTTACATTCGACTGCAAATGACATGGCAGCATATGGCAAACTTTACAAGGATTTGACGATCTGATGATGTTTAGTAACTTAGCAGAAAGGAGTAAAACAAACCTACATTATGTAGCTAAAGCTGTGAAGACATACTACAAAGCGAATGTTATTACATATGAAAGTTATCACTGTATTATAACTAATTTGCATAGACTGCCACTTCGATGACTGGTCTCTGACAGTTAATTAAATATAATAATGCATGTTTGAACCTAAACTTGTAATTTCGTCTGATTATGCTTTTTATTTTTTAACAAAAACTGTTTAAAATGTGAAGTGAAATGCAATTCAACAAATTTTCTTAATCATTTAATTGTCTCACTTGGTTGGAAGCAGACGGTGGATGACCAGACATGGTTGACAGTGGACATGACAAAATCTCTCGGAGGATGCTTCTGCCACCAGTGATATATCTAGGCCAGTACACCGATCTCTGGTCCTCTGAGTACTGTTCAGTAAAGAAAGTAATCTGCCAAACACTAGCTACATTTCTTTGAGTTAATTATCTCCCTTTTACAATGTATCATTCTTCAGTTGTATGTCTCCAGAACTTTAAGACTGCAGCCTCTGTTGTTATCCCTCCTGATCACGACAATGTAGCGATTCTTTACAAGACAGTATTCTACAAGCATTTTGAGGCAAAATATGAAACGAATAACGGCTCCTTGTAAGACAGTATTATTATTAATTTTGTGATACGAGTTGCTTGCACTTGGTTTCATTCTCTCCCCTTGCTTTACTGTTACAGCTTACCATTTTTTCAGTAAGTACCAAAATGACAAAAAAAAGAAAGCTGATTCAGTATCTGAGAGTGAGGTGTGTATCGTACTGGGCTCAGCCTTCAATGAGTGATGCAAATTAATAAATTAATAAATTCAGCTTTCTTTAATCCAGGTTGTAGATAATTTACCAAGAAAAAAAACAGGTGTCACAATATCAACAAAATTTCGGAAATTAACTATCATGTGCTTAGTCCTCTTTGTTTGTAATCTACGAAATTTGCAAATATTTTAACCGAGTGTGACTGGGGGACCAATTTGCTTCCATGCATTGCAATCCACATTTTTTTTATATATTACTGGTATATTTGTGTGCGTGTATGTGTGTTTGTGTGAGTTCGTGCACGAGCGCGGGCATGCTTATAGGTTGACATCTACACTGCTCATTTATTTGTTTAAATAACAATATTCACCATGTTGTGTTAGTTATATCTGGTTATTTCTTTTCAAGGACATGATATGATTATGCGATAGTGAGTGGACCACAGGGACACGAGATGAAAGACTAGACGAAAATGTAATGCATGTGACCATAACTTAAAATATGAGTTTCGAACACTTTTAATTCTTAATATTTTCCTCCAAGCACAAAACTTTGCATGAAAAGTAATCAACCGACCTTTCTGCCTGTCGTCGAAGACGAAACCCGATCTAGTCATGAGAGACTCCCCGATGTTATAGCATTGCGGAGTCAACAATATCGAAATACAAAAATGTGGAACTCTAACCGCCAACCCAAAACAAAAAAGTTTGGTATGATTCATAGAAACTATATTACCTGTCTTCCAATAAAATGCCAAAGATATAATAAAGAAATTCGGATATAACTCAATGATAAAACAATTATACTGGCGAAAGAATGTCATGATGACATCTTATACCTTTCCAATCTTTTGATTGTTACTGATTTGCTTTGAATAATATACATTTGACAGCAAAGTCTATTTATTTTTAAGAGTATATGTGACATGAAAATCATTATGCTTCTCTTTCAATGGGCTTAGATGTACCTCTTTCCATGAACAGAAATGAGAAGACTGACGTTCGAGTCATGAGAGTGATTTCTGACCAAAAAAAAAACAAAACCCGAAAGCCTAGGTCAGCGGTTCTCAACCTTTTACATGTGACGACCCCCCTGACGAACACCGGTACGTCCGCGACCCCCCTTAGCCAGCGAGGTCGGTGGAAGAGCGGGGGGGGGGGAGCTAACCTCGAACGCCGCGTCGAGGAAATGAATGCAATTCAACAACGGAAGAACAAAGTTCGTATCTGCAAGAAGTATAACTGTTAATGAAATTTTACTAAAGCAAATTCTGTGGTGCTAATAAATATTATTTTATTGGACACTCACTTTGATTAATGAGAAGGTTAAGCCTGCTTGCTGTTGCATAGAGAAGCGAACCTGTGTGCGATGTTCGTACCCACTGCTATTCGCAGATCAGCCTCTGCGTCCACACGATTTCTGTATTTCGACTTCAGTGCTGCCAATGCTGAAAATCCTTGCTCACACATATATGAAGTTGAAAATGGCAGCAGAACTTTCATTGCTTTCTCAGAAAGGAGAGGATATTCACCGTTGATACTAATCCAGAATGTTGGCACTGGTGTTGTTTGGAAGACCATTTTCAGGGATTGGTCACGCCAAAGGTCGATGAGCTGTTCTTCTTCTTCCGTGGACAACCCGCTTGTGCTAGGATCAGCCAGAAATGGATTACGAATCCAATCGTATTTAGTCACATTAATTTCAGCGAAATAATGCTGAAACCTTTCTTGCAGTCCGTTTAGATGGGCAATAATTACATTCTTCACCTGATCAAGGTTCAAGTTGTCAGCCGTGCACTTACACAAGCACGGAAACATATCAAAAATATTTTCTTGCCGTATCTTTTGCGTCCACAACGAAATTTTTCGGACGAAAGCATTCATCTTGTCAGTTGTTTGTAATATGGTGGTGTCCTTCCCTTGTCTGGTCATGGCCTTCTGTCAGGGACCTATAGAGTACTAGGACTGCGTGCGAATGAAAGGGTGTGAATGATGGACGTTTCCTGGATGCGTGCCTTTTAGATGTTTAAAAAAAAGAGAGGTGTGACTGGAGAGGGAGAGGGGAGTCAGCGATGAGAGATTGGGGAAGAGAGAGGGCAAAAGGTGAGAGGAGGGAGATTGGAGGCTTAATTGTTGAGAGGGGGATTGTGTTTTGAGTTTTGGAAGTGAGAAGTCACTGCATTGCCGAGACAGTGTACTTGAATAGGGAGAAGAGATTTGGAGTTTGAGCCCCCGCACCACTCGGTTACACAATGTAAACTAATTTCACTAATACCAGTATAAGAAACTTTTTTAAAAAATGACCACCTTCGCGACCCCCTTGTAGGCACGTCGCGACCCCCCAGGGGGTCGCGCCCCACAGGTTGAGAACCGCTGGCCTAGGTGTTTGTATACCTGCAGCTTAGGCCGAAAAAGGAAGACACTTGGTACTATTTCTTAAAAATGAATTTGAAAAAAAAACATCGTTAGTAAGTTTTGGAACTGGGATATTCTTTCACAGATTAATATGCGATCATTTGTAGAGTTGTAATCTTAAATTTAGATATTTTCCTGAATGGTTCACTACTTGTTATCGCTCGGGGAGATAAGTATGAACCCACGTTTGAAAACATACATCACTAGTTGTCTTTTGTACAGAAAGAAGTTATATTCAGCAAATAACTACAACTACAAGGCTGTTCTCTCACATTCCTGCTCTTCTTCCATCGCCATGAACTGTGGACAGTCAGGCCTAGCGCTGTGACCCCGTCTTTAAGGTTGGGGAAAAAGTTTGACAAATAAACTTATTATTATTTTTTTTAACTGTGCTATATATGTCTTACTAATAACTAACGTCTTGAAGAGAAAAAAAAGTTTCAGTAAAATGTTCACTGTTCATGCTTTTGCTTCTACTCTATTTTTTGGTTAGGTCAGAATAGATTTTTGATACAGATGATGATTAGTGTAACTAGTTTGTCATTGTCTGTTTTCCAGATGAAAATACTCTTTCCTGTCTCTTCTCATTTCTTTTGTATGTGTATTTTGTTTGTTCCTATCAATGATACCCATACAAATTCTCTACTTTGAAAAGTGATGCTTATGCATTTCCATACGCACATGCTTGCATACTTTTACTTCATCTCTCTCTCTCTCTGAAATCTTTCTCTTTTTTCTTTCTCTCTCTCTATCTCTCTCACAGAAATACACATGGGAGCACCAGTCAAAAAGTGTACACGATAAACACATTAAAGTCACTGAAATTTATAAGAAAATATTTTAGCAGAGGACATAATGAAACAGGTACAAGACTACATTGGGTAACACATGTCGTGGAGGAACTGGCTGTCACATTTAGACGGCTTGTCATCAGGACACACAACTACAAGTTGTGACGTACACCGTGACATGGAGTGAAGTCTGATATCATATTCGTTTGGCTGCAGACACACGACGACTTTTCTCTCCAGACCACGAACACGATGTCCATCCGCCACCCACACCACGTCACTGCGGGCCGTGGCCACGTCCTCCATGTCTTCATCTTGAATGTCATCATTTTTCATTTCCTTGACTGGAATACCCGTTTCCTTCAGGCCCTGAACGATACCTGAGTTGGAACTAACACCATTCCTGTACAACACCAGCACGTCTCTCCATTGCAAACAGGGGGATGATGTACCACTGCTGGGACAGGTGGCCGTTTCAAAAGTCTCTGTAAGCAATAAAATTGTGATCATAAGACAAACGGATGGATAACATTACAACATTATGGGCCTAAGCATCACAATCATATCTGCCCTACAATCCATCTTTATAAATACGTTATTTGCAACAATGAAATAAAATATTCCGAAATATGTATTGAATCTCCTTGGGTCAAACGTATGATGCATGCCTATAGATAACTTATTGATATTACATTACGCAGTAAAACTTACTCAAAATACCCGAACGTAGACTGTGTAGAAAGCTGGCCACCTCATGACCGCAGGCGACACATTCACCTGGCCAGTCACCTGAGTGACCCTGACCTCGGTGATACAGTCGTCTGACTGGCGGGCCGTCTGTGTGGTCGGGTACACCTCGCTCAATGTACGGCTGAACACTACTACTCTCTTTGATGTACACGTCCTCCTCGACTTCCCTGACGACGGTCAAAGGAAAGCGAAGAGGTCTGGTTAAATATTCCTCTTGCCAGCCAGTCGGTGGGTTTCCCTGGTAACAACTTGCCGCCCAAAGATGGAGACGAGGAACTTGTTTCAGCAAGTTGTTACAGAAAGTTTGGAAGTGGGGCCTGCAACAGACATGAGTGTTACAAATGCAGAAATGACACTATCTACTGCACTTGTGTACATGTGTATGTCAAAATAAGATGAAATACAGCATAGTACAGATAAATGACATCAACATAATTACAATCTTTACTATTGACTCTCTGTTACCAGATAATCGGAACAGACAGTCCATAAGACTAACACGCTTAACAACTGATCACCATCTATATTATTTCTGTTACCAGATCATATGCGTTACAACATACCATAAATCAGACTCTGCTTCGTCAGCGATGACGTACAACGACCCTCCCATCGCCGCCTGTGACAAGTCGTTGACGGCCTTCTTGACGTTCTTCTCCTGTCTAAAATCGTATTGAAGGAGGTGAAGTTGACCAGGTGATTGTCCTAATTTTTGCTGCTCTTCAACTGTTTGTTTCAACAGGTGATGCAGCATGATACTTGCTGCACTACTCCACCACCAAGCACTCACAATGTAGACGCTGTGACCACACCGTAGCCACTCTATGGCCATCAGCTGCAGCACCACAGTTTTACCTGTACCGGGTGGACCAGAAACAAACACCCTAGGATCTGCTTTGTTGAGCAGGTGAACTTGCTCCGGGAAGAGTGTGATTACAGCAGTATAGCACTCTCCTGTCCACCACACGGCCTGACCCAGGGTCTTGACACTCACACGTGGAGGACATGTGCAGGGCACACTCACTGTTGTCGCAGGACCACAGAATCTAAGGCAGTCAAATTAATAAAACAGTAATTTATGAGTGCAATGAATAATAACAAACTATTGAAGTATTCAAGAAACAATGAAGTCTTTTTATCTTTATTCAAAGATTTTGGGATAAAACATATTTTGTATACAAAAGGAATGTAAAGATGTTAAGAAAAATAATAATGTAGACCAGGCATGTTAAAACAAGCGGCCCGCGGGCCGCATAGAGCCTTCTGCAAGCACATTTGCGGCCCAAAAGGGCAATCCGGTGGAGCAACCATTAGCGACTCTCACCAATACAGTGAAGGTTGGCTGTCATGGATTCAGCTCTCGTCTCGGCCAGGCTGTTCTTTCTCTGCATGTGGCATCTGTTTACAGGGCTGGCTGCCTTGCTGTGATGTAGCCTTCGTTACTGGCTCGGCCTAAAACTTAATTCCTCCCCCCACCTCTTGCGGCCCGCACTAAGGACACCGTACACGTGTGCGGCCCTCATGATAACACAAATGTGACCCATGTGGCCCTCGTTGGACCTTCAATTTGACATGCCTGATGTAGACGATCATATAATAAACTCCAAACGAAGACCGCTCGAATAATTTTTCTATCTTTTGCTGTGTCGAATATTTTTACTTACTCGAAACATTTGAGAACTGATTGAGAGCTAAGAGACATAATGTCATTTAGAAATGAGAAATACTCAAATAATCATATTTTCCCTTTCAAATAAAGTGAACAGAACCATCACCATTTTACATGAAATGGGTGATGCTTCTAATAATATCCAGATATAATGCTCTAATGCTCCATGTTTGAAAATGTTGTGAAGGTAAGTAAACCCACCTGGCTACCAGTGTCTTGTACACCTCAGGTGTCATATGACTGTCAGGTCCAGCCCCAGCCACACGTCGCTGCCACCAGTGTCCGAGTTTCCTCAGCACGTGACTACTGACGTCACACGGTGTCTTGGGGTCAGACAACTGATCACTGCACAGACACAGACCAGCGATGTCGGCGGGGTCTGTTGTTCCCAGACATCGACACAGGTCCTGAAAGAAAGAAAAAAAACACGTACCTAAATGGCTCAAACATTTCAGTAGACCAAACATGACTGACATACTTTTATCAAACATAGTGCAACTCGTGATGGCGGAGGGATCCGATATTCCCTGACACAGACAAATCTATTCTTAATTCTTTTTCGGTATTCTTAAATATTCGTTTGAGGTATTTATGGACGTTTAGAACCCTTTCCTTAATTTTTTCTGGATTAAGACTATCTAGTTAGAGTCATTAACCTATTGTATAATATTATAGTACCATTAATAACTTGTAATGCCTTTTGAATTTTTAAAGGTATTACGCCTCTTGAATGGGGAAGTCATGGAATTGCACATTTAAAGAACAACATATTTTTTTCAATGCTACTCGGTATCAAAACACTGCCCGATATAGTGGGAATCATGAAGTACTGGGTTCAGAGCCTATATGTAGTGGAAACACTTTCTTATCAATTATACTATCAAACCTTACATCACTTACTGTAGGCTTTTTATATTAAACTGACAATTGTTCATTCTACCATTTTTTAAATTATTTACAAATTTTACTGTGCAATTGGTTGTGACAAAGATTTCTTTGAGTTAATTATCCTAAGACTTGAATAATAATAGTTTTTGGCTTCTTTAAACACTGTTTCTCTCAGTCTTTTCCAAAATGAAAATGGAACTTAAGAGCCCATATTTTGCTTGGGTCAAAGGATTAAACAGTTACATGAATGAAATAAACACACATCTCACTGATGTAGTGGCCAGGATACTTACCTGAGCCAGTTGCGTGTCTTCAGATACAACATCTTGTACCTGACGAGTCGTGAGGTTGGGGAAAGCGATGGTCTTAGTGATGCGCAGACCTGGAGCGATGTCGGACACCAGGTGAGACAACATGGCCTCTGCCTTGTCCAGTTGTGACATGGCGTCTCTCAGCTTCTTTCTTATGATATAATCTAAATCCAAACCTAAGATATTACTTTCTTTGAGTCTTCCGCCAAACGACTTCACTTCAAAGACTACAAAACCGTACTTTCGATGAATAATAAGCATATCAAAGTCCCCCTGTCTGTCTTTTGAAGAAGAGTTGGGCAAGTTCCTCGGTAGAGGTAGTTTGGAACACGCAGCAGAATAGCAGGATTCACTTAGGTACTGTCCGAACCTAAGATGACTCATTCCAAACAAAACTTCTCTTTTGTTTTCATACATTTTCTGCAGACAGCAGAAAACCCGCTGAGAGGCTAAATCATCTCTGACATCACTGTCGTTAACAGGAGCAATCTGGGGAATAGACGTTTCAGAGTCCAGGTGTCCAGGTGCCGACTGGTCTGACTGACCAGCCTGTTCAGGTGCCGACTGGTCTGACTGACCGGCCTGTCCAGGTGCCGACTGGTCTGACTGACCGGCCTGTTCAGGTGCCGACTGGTCTGACTGACTGGCCTGTCCAGATGCAGACTGAAGGACGAGAACATCCTGACCAGCAACTGTCTCTCTGGACATCGGCACGCGGTTGACGTAGACAGGAGGCAGGAAGTAGGCGCGTGAGTCGACATCAGGGAACGAGGCCTCAACCCACTGGAGCCAGAAGGCATGAGCTTGTTCCAACATGCTTTCCTGTGTCAAAGATCTTATTAATACTATATCTGTTAAATGTTTAACTATTAAATGTCTTTGGCTTGCTTTTTTTTTAGGAAGTATGGAAAAAAAATCAGGCAAATAACTGAACACTGCTTAGACCTGTTACAGTGAAAAATCAAAAGATAGTCAATGTTCTTTAAACATACTGTTACTCAGCTGTAGCTTCAGTCATTGTTTTAGTCCTAGACGCTCTTTCTCGTCAAACCCCTGATTAACGCTGTTAGTTACTTGTAATCATTGCTGCTTGCTATTATACTGACCTCAACTCTACACATCTCATTGATGATCCTGACTGCCGCCTCGATCTGAGATAAAACACCGTGAATGGCGACAACCGCAGTACCTGGTACAGGTGATTGGTCCTTGTGAAGCTGTACTTCTGCGCCTGATTTCTTACTCACTTCCGGGAGTAGACTTTTATTATCTAAGCAGAATGAAAACAGCTTTTATATCTATTTATATTTATTTATATAAATTAATTATTCTAAGACTAAATGGGAATTATTTTATGTCTGCACCTGTATTTTTGTATCCAGCAGTTAATCTTTGCACGAGAAGCAACGATTACTTTATAAACATCAAAGATACGAAAAGTGATAGCAAGAAAAAAGTAAATTGGATGATTAATGCATGAAGCAAACATTTTTTTAGTTTTCCAGAGCTGTGTACCTCTTTAATTCAAATATTACTTACACATACCTGAGAGAAGGGAAGCCTGTTTGTCAGTCACCACGTGTAAGTACTTCACGACTCGGCCTCCACCAGAGACTGGTCCACTTCTACCTGACCTTTTCTTTCGCTCGTCCTTGAGTTTGACAGTAAGTTTTTGACAAATATACTATAAACTGTTTTCTTCAATCTACAGATAATTAGAAAAATACAAAGATTGCGGGAAAGTATGACAGATTTTTTTGCGAAAAACAAGTTTCCATCCATTCTTGGTGCAACTTTCGTTCATTTTCTAATTATTCGCAATGCAGAAAGTTAGTTCCAGTGACAAAATATGTATTTATCGCTGCTTTTTGATGTTTGACAGTATTTGACAGTGGCCATGTTGATTTGTCACGAAGATTTCAAAAAGTAATATTAATAACAGTTTCTCAACAGTTTCTGCTAGATGTTTGTGTTTTCGTCTCACCTGTTGCGAAAATGGAGGATCATTCGACATGGCTGAGTGCAGGCTCCACGGACAAGGACCAAGTCTGTCAGTATTTACTGCCGGGGGGGTTTTATCAGAAGAGAAAACCAGCTTCCGCTTCCAATGAACGCTGCTCACTGACAAATAGAAAATTTCCTAGAAATTCTCCTATTATAGGTAACATTTATAATTTGCCATTTATCATTTCTGATTGATTAATTTTATAATTTTGCTATTACAATGTCTTAACATATTTTATAATGTATAAAAACTCTAAAAGCACAATTAAATTAAGAAATATGCAAGTAAATATATGTAACTTTTCGATGTTTGTTCAGAAGGAACTAACTTTGATAGACTTTTGCTCGAAATACCAGAGGACTATTTATAATAATGGAAAGAAATTTGTGCTGTACGCCGTCAGCAACTATTATAATTTCACTACACAGCAGCAGGCCTTGTAAACAAATACCATATTGGGCGGCAACAACAACAATAAAAACGGAGTATTCAAGGCTATATCTGAACTCTCGACAGACTGTATACTCATTTTCATTACTGACAAGAATTTCACTTTTGCTTCACCGGACCATCTAAAAGAATGTAAAATTCTTCTTTAATAAACTTTATACAATAATGTAATTATAGCAGACACAAAGGTGGTTCTCGGGAAGTGTTGTGGGTTGTTTGTTTGTTTGTTTTTTTTTTGTTTTTGTTTTTTTGTTTTTTTGTTGTTTTTTTTTACCTAGAAACGAAATCTACATTTTCGTCGATACATAACCTTCTACACCCCTTCCTCTCTCCATAAAGATTTTACGATGCTTCTATTTATACTTATCCGGGTCAACGTGCACAGAAATGCGTGTGCTTGCATGCTACTCGAACACAACAAAATTCTGAGAAATTTTTTTAATGCAGTAATGCAAAAAAAAAAAAAAAAAAAAAAAAAAAAAAAGGCAGCTCTTTACTTTTCATTGTTCGTCACAAACCATAATTGTTTGATGATACCTACATATAAATATTTGTAATACTTTAGTAAATTATTACCATCATATCTTGCTCATGATCACAAAGTGTTGGTTCTTCGTGAGAGACCCGGTTTCCAATGTTTTTGTTTATCAATAGTATTCTCGGGAAATTAATATTTCTTTGAAAGGGATACTTTGTTTGGATGAAAAGAACACTGTCTTCCACTTGGAAAGGTCTGCTTGATATATGATAATCACAGTTCGAGACGACCGTCAGAGACGGTATATGAATATTCAGAGCTTTATCGCAGTGAGAACTTGCTTCCAGATCGTTATAACTGTCTACTTTGGAAGCTCCAAACCATTTGGAGTAAACAACAGATGAACTTCAGCAAACTTTTTACTATATATGAGGAATGAGTAAGAACTTGAAGAACAGACGACTGGCTTTATTTTTCGTTTATGGCCTTTGTAGTTTGTACAGAACTAAAATCAGCTTCGGCATTTTCCTTGCCGAACTACTTCCCCCCCTGCGTAAGGATAAGAGATAAGGTTACACATTACTACATAGGCTATACAGGTAGAGAGTATAAGAGATCATTGTTGCTGGGGATCATGCTTAGGTCGCGAGTTCCTCCTCACTCCACCACACCCACACCCACAGCCCCTCCACTTATACTTCAGGTTCTGCTCTACGGACACCACTGGGGCAGTCAGGTGGTGCAACAGTTAAGCACCATTCACCTGTACAGTCAGTGGTCCTGGGTTTCGTCTTGAAATCAGAGTATAAATTATTTTATCTCCAGAAAAAAAGGAAAAGAAGTTATTTACCCAAGAATATGAATAAAACTGCAACAGAAAGAAATTTAAAATTCTAAGACCACTTATAACAGTCAGAAGAGCTCCCAATAAGTCTCTGCTACATCAGATACATTAGTAGTCTTGGGTGTAACCTGCATCACCTGCTCTCAGTTTGTAAAAGTCAACAATGATATTAAATACTGGGTCTTGAAGCATGCATTATTACATAAAAAAGCAGGCACTATTACAACAGACCACCTCAGAATTAAGTTAGGTGTACATTTTTCATCTGCCTGGCCGGGTTTAAAACAGCACTCACCTTCTTTGCCCAGTACCGAAAGACGTAAGAATAAAAGACATGCTTGTCTATAGTGGCAGCCATTACAGGAAACTGAACTCAAGCGGAACACAAAGGTAACCCACTCGTCTAGGTCTGTCAGCGGTAATGTCTCACACACACGACACCAAGCATTTGTAACTCACCAACTGAATAACCCATTTTTACAAAGCTTTGGTTAGACAAGGTGGACGTGAATGTCTCAAGCAGGTGGAATACTTTCAAACGCCTCTATTTTTAAACCTACCTGTAGTGTGCTTGGTCTAGTCATCCGGTAGTCTAAGCCTTATGTGTACCTGAAGCGGCTAGTAAATCATTATGGTATCAAATCCCTTTGAAGCACTGGGTCCTACGTGACTGTGCTTGTGTATGTTTGTGTGTGAGAGAGAGAGAGGGGCGCAGTTTTATTCCACCATCAAAACCTAGAGCATTGTGCACTAGCGAAAGGAAAAACTTCCAATGTGTACCTGAATGTAGCTGTACATTTACTCGCATGACAACTGACGTCAACAACAGAAGCTCAATGCCGAATGTCGGGTGAATGTTGGCTCTCGTCCAAAAAAGGTTTCGCGACTCGCACGCACACGCTCGTTGTGCTCAATACTGTTAATGTGGGGCAGACCTACAACTAGCTGAACCTTAAAGGACTAGTGAGTTTGAAAATGTTTTTTTAATGCAAGATATTTCCAAAATGTCAGTGAATATCATTCTTCCGTTCTCGAGACACGCGCTTACAAGCACCACAATACTCAGAAAAAGGTCAACAACACAGACAACAGGACAGTACATGGAAGCGTTTATGTATGAAAGCCTCAGCCAATAGGAGGATGTGACTACGATTGTGATTGTGTGTTTGGTGATATTTGAATGTGCATATATCAAGAACAGAAAATGATTTGGGGAAACAGTGTAGTGTGTTGAAATAATAAAATAAAAATTAAAACCCTACTAGTCCTTTAAATTGTTGTCAAATAAATAGAAGCTTTTGGTGCTTTGAAAGGAAACAATATTTCGCTCAAGATAGGTAACTGTGTGATTCCAAATGTTATAACTTTCTGCTTTCTGATGTTGCAGAAACCGCAAGCACACACACACACGCACGGAAAAGCACCGAAATGGAACACACACACACACCACACACACATAAAATACAGAGAGAAATAAACAGAAATACAAGTAAACATGCTGATAATGTCTGAGATGACTGCATATTGATGAAATTCAAAACTGAATTTTTGTGTGGAATGTGATAAGTATTTTCAATAACAGTATTTGAAGCATCAGAAATTCAAAACTAAATCAGGTATCAAACCTAAGTTGCAAACATTCATCACAAACTGAGTGCGCTTTATACCATCCATCGTCACTCTTTCGTTTTTCAAACATGCAGTCCCTTACGTATACAAAAAAAATTTATTAAATTTTAATGTTTGATTAGAAAGTACATTGACAAGTGAACTTGCTCTACAAAACCTCGTGTTGCGAGACAAAATTGTATAAACTATAAACGGCATAACAATGTGATGACATCATGAAAGAACTGTAACAGACATGGTCCTACTAGTAAAATTTAAAATAACAGTTAACGACGATAAGAAAAACACCAAGTCAGCTTAAATCCATTGTGCAACGCGAGATCACTGCATGGCATATATTTCAGATGTATAAAACCATACTGAGATCCTTTATATTTGACTGTATAAATGCAGCATCTCCGAATTGTCAATAGAAAATGACTAGCTGTATCAAAGTCAGTCAATCAGTTCTAACATCAGGGTCTACTCAAACTCCATGCGCCACCCACACCACGTCACTGCGGGGCATGATACGTCCTCAATGTCATCATCTGTCATCACAGGATGGCGAATCATCTGTATATTATGACCTAGTTAAAATATGATTTTTTTTTTTTTGTTTTTGTTTCTTATTCTCATAAGATACTTTTTCAACTTTCAACTCTTCCCCAGCTCTTTCTCACGCCCCACATCAGGGATGAGGTGCAACTAACCTCCCCTCGTCCCCCATTACAAGTCGTCCAATGGCTTCTCTACTTTTATCTCCTGTGGAAAACTTAATTTCAGAAGGTGAGCCTGACCACGTGATGCTCTTACCTAGTCGTCTTTAATGCTCAGAGGGTAGACGTCGTGGTCACATCGCAACCTTGCTGCACCCATCGGCAGAAACATCAACGTTTTCCCAGTGCAGGTTGGTCCGGCCTCGACGAATCTGGTAGAGGCCAAGTGGAAGAGCTTTATCCCCTTCACTCAGAATATGAGCAACAAATTAACAAGGAAGTCTTTCAAGAAGCAAAACACTTTTCAGCGAACAGGTGTGCGGCAAATAATTAACTCAGGACCCGCCACGGCAAACAAGGTGCAAGACTGCTTGTAACCTACTGTTCATGTTACCTCCAACTCATCACCCGTTCTGATGTTGCTTAGCTCACTGGACCAGCCGAGGTGATGAAAGTGAAGGAAGAAAACACTGCCAGTGCTCCGCGCTGGTCTTATACACGTTCCTGCTTCAGAAGAAAGGGAATCGCTCAGAGCAAGCTTCTTGCCATTAAAGAAAGGATTATAGATCAAAGAAAGAATTTGCACTAAGACCAGTTTTTGTGAGTGTTTAATTATGGAAATGCAGCTTCTCTGGTAAGGTGGGAGGTGTTAGAAACCGATGGTTCGTCTTCAAGGATAATCATAAGTTGTGATGTACACCGGGACATGTGGTGAAGTCGAACAGTTTCAACACGAGGGTCCACACACACGACGACTTTTCTCTCCAGACCACGAACCCGCTCTCCATCCGCCACCCACACGACATCACTGTGGGCAGTGGCCACGTCATTGGTGTCATCATCCTTCATCAACTGCACTGGAATGCCCTTTTCTCTTAGCCCCGTCACTATACCCGAATCTTCTGTGAAGTTTCTCCAATAATACAAAACCAGCATGTCTCTCCACTGCATACAGGATTTCAGTGCACCACTGCTTGTGGTGGTGATGGTTGTGGACGCAACACCTGTAAATATTCAAAGTGCGTTCATTATGACAGACTGATGGCATCAAACTGTTAAGTAAATGAAAACTGGGTACACATTACTAACGAACTGTATTCTTAATCCAACTGTTTTTAATTCATTTCGTTCATTTTCGAATGAGTTTTGATAACTTTCAGGAATAAGAATATATCTGCTGTACCTATGACGTATGTTTAATATGCTAGCCTGTATTATAGCACACCTACCTGCAACACCAGCATGGAGACTGTGTAGGAAGCTGGCCACCTCGTGACCGCACGTGGCACAGCTACCTGCGTTGTTACCTGAGTGACCCTGACCCCCGTGATACAGTCGTCTGACTGGCGGGCCGTCTGTGTGGTCAGGAAAACCGCGCTCACTGTACGGGTGGACAAAACAGACTGGTTGTTGGTTGCTAGCCTTTTGGCTTCTCTTCTTTTCATTGACAGTCTCTTGGTTCTGGGTCTTCTGGTTGTTGGTCTCCTGTCTGTTAGTCTTCTGAGAATCTGTTTCCTGTCTGTCTGTCTTCTGGTTGTCAGTCGCCTGATTGTATGTGTCTTGGCTGTCAATCTCGTGATCATCGGCCACGTGGTCTTCTTTCTTCTGGTTATCTACCTTCTGGTCATCGGTCCCCTGACTGCTCAACTCGTAGTTCTGAGCTTTTTGGTTGTAAGTCGTTTGATTCCGTTTCTTCTGATTTCTGTTGTTCTGTTTCCACGTTTTCTGGAGTTCCCTGACGACGGTCGGTGGAGAGCGGAGGGGTCTGGTTAAATATTCCACTTGCCAGCCGACAGGAGCGAGTCCATGGAAACAACTTGCTGCCCACAGATGGAGTCGAGGAACTTGTGCCAACAGCTTGCCACAGAAAATCCCGAAATCATTTGCCTTGTCCTCTTCGCTCTGTTCCTCATCTGATGAGTCTACAGGGCAAACTGACCTATCAAAGACATGAAGATTTAGAGCAGTAAGACACATGTTGAACTATTCTCATTTGCTTGGGGTGATGATGGAGGTATATATATATAAAAGAGAGAGAAAGAGAAATGAAAAGATGTATGTGGTTGTTTATGCAGTACCTATATGGTCTTTTTACTCTCTTTATAAATTTGTCATGGCTTCTTTTGTTACACATCTTAATAAAGATATAGTTCCATGACCTTTGGATTCTTGATAAGTGAATTTACGTATCGATTCCAAAAATCTTTAGATGAAAATGCTGGTTCTTAGAACTTAAAGAAAAAGTGTCGGACAAATCCGTTCCAATTTAGAAAATCAAACATTTTGTCGAAAACCAGCAAGGAAATCTGCTTAAAAAAATTTGGGTACATTGCATTAGTATATTACATTAGTTACATCTACTAACAAGACTAGCGACGACTTGTCCTGTTGACATATTGTCTGTTTTCCGGATGGTGTTGAAATTGAAAATTCGGATCACTCTGACAACGAAACTAATGCAACATAAAAAACGAGACTAATTTATAACAACTCAGAGTGTACTAATTGATGTACAAACTTCGCCACTCTAAGCTCATTCAATGGAATATGTGGGTGGTTCAAAACTACTGGACAAATAACCCCTTGTTGCTCAGAGGATTAAAGACCCCACTAAATTAGAGCTAGTTTTTGTAGGGGCTCATCTTGTGGCTTGGACGCTATTTCTGAAGACTAAGAGTTTGCCAACATTAAGTCTTTACGCCAGATGCAGCAAAATAAAAATTATCTTAAGATGTGTAATAAATAAACAAGATGCCGAATCCTCTGTAAATTATAAACTGTTTACTTCAAGGCCATCCTCCACGTGTTAGCCTATCCTCACAAGGTTCAGTGTACAACTTACGTATTCTCAGGCCCCGCTTCGTCAGCGATTATGTATAACGGCCCTCCGTTCGCTGCCTGTGACAAGTCGTTGACGGCCTCCTCCATGTCTTTGTCTTTTGGAAAATCAAACTCCAGGAGGTGAATTTGCTCACTTGATGCCACTGCTGTCTGTTGTGTGTTTACAGTCTGCAGCATGTGGTACAGCATTTTGCACACAGCACGGCTTCCCCACCACGTACTGACAACGTAGACGTGGTGACCACACCGCAGCCACTGTATGGCCATCATCAGCAGCACCACAGTTTTACCTGTACCGGGCGGTCCGGTGACAAAGAGTGTGGGAGGCGCCGTGTGTAGCAGGTGAACTTGCTCCGGGAAGAGTGTGATAACAGCAGTATAGCACTCTCCTGTCCACCACACGGCCTGACCCAGGGTCTTGACACTCACACGTGGAGGACATGTGCAGGGCACACTCACTGTTGTCGCCGGACCGCAGAACCTGGTAGAAACACAGTAATTTGATTTTTATAAGTAGTTAATGGAACAAATTAAAATGTGGCAGTTGAATTATTTATTATAAATAATCTGTTGGAATGGAAGATTAAGAGCTATAGTAGTGAGATGGGCGATAGGAGCCTAAACATGTTCAATGATAATGTGATGTCGTATAACCGAAGAGGTATACGAAAAAGGCAGAAGCAACAGACACTGGACAAGTTTTTTCCTTCTGCCTCAAAGCGACAGAAAAGGGAAGTCACCCCCGATTTTACAATGTCACTTGCTCATTGAGGGGGAATCCAAGCAGTTATCTTAGACAAACACACATTCGAAATTTTGATCTGGAGAAGATTTGCTTACCAAGTATGTCGAGGGAATTCTGTTTGGGACTTCTAATTTTTTTTTAATCTCCGCCGAAGCATCTAACTAAAGTTCAGATCTGTAGAGCTGTATTTCAAAATCATCCGTTTCATTTTCTGAGCAAGAAAAAAAGAAAAAAAAACAAATCGTTTCTTGAACACGACAACCTGAGAGATGTTTCTTCTTTTTTGATTCTTTTTTGACTCGAAGACAATCACAGATTTGCCAGACTTGCCGTTACTTACACAATGGAACTCTCCAGTAAATGAGAGTAATCTTCTTCTACTATTCTAATGCAAGGTGAGAATGCCGATATTTGAAGACTTATATTTTTAAAATTAAGCATGATTGTGTATTCATATTTTTGAAATTATTATCTGAAAATGAACTTAACCCGATCGTAAAGAAAAACTGTTGCATTCGTGTCACTACAGATAAAACTGAATTTCAAGTAAATATAATCCATTTACAAGAGATAAATTCACAAGTAAAAATACTCAAAAATTGTCACCACGCAGACAACGCTGTCGTTTGATTTTCCTAAACCTCTTGTCATAATGCTATCGTCGTACTTGTCGTCAATTAGACTGAGCTACCATACTAAACACGCCAGAACTCTTATTATTAATCTTGTCAGACAGCAGCTCCTAACGACAAAAATGAAATGAAGCACCGGTCTTTATCGTAAGGAAACTCTCTTCTGCGCTCTTACTTTTTTTATTTTTACTCAGACATTTTAAAAATACATTGAGACAGACTGCATAGTAAAACTTATAGAGGGCTGAACAATATAATTATTCTATTTTTATATAAAAATTATGAGATCATATATTATTTTACATTAATCTTTTTCTCCGAAAGTCTCCATTTAAACTAGTTTCGAAAATGCAAAGTAGATAATGAAGGAAAGACTGTCAAACGAAAGAATGATTCTTCTATTCGACAGAATGAGCGAGAGAGATAGCCAATATTGATTCTTGTTCAGTTGTATTCTTTGCTTAACTAATTTATTTTTGTTTTCTTTCAGTCCATATTGTATTCATTTAATGTAAATGTGGAAGGGTTACTGAGCAGGCTGTCTTATTTATCTTATGAGAAGAGTAAAAAAAAGAGGTAAAGAAATTTTTAATTAAATCAAAATATTAAATAGGGAATAGAATGATTTTATAAATCAGAGATGAATTAGACACCAAATTTGTTCAGCACGTTAATTTGCAACAAATATACGACAAAAGGAGAAATGTCTGTCCAGTGTCAATCTCGCTTCACAAATACACGAGACCCAAAGAATATGTTCGCACTTAGTATTTCTGAATAACTGACCTTGCTATTAATTTTTTGTATACCCCAGGTGTCATGTGACTGTCAGGTCCAGCCGCATACACACGTCGCTGCCACCAGTGTCCGAGTTCCCTCAGCACGTCACCACTGACGTCACACGGGGTCTTGGGGTCAGACAACTGGTCACTGCACAGACACAGACTAGTGATGTCGGTGGGGTCTGCCGTTCCCAGACACCGACACAGGTCCTGTAACAGAACATGTTTTGGCTGTTGTCAGCTGAAGCTCTTTTATCGAGTGGCATGAAAGCATTTCATTTTAAAAGATCTTCTGCGATTGGTTAATATGATCTTAGAAAAATTCGTAATCCAGCTATATTTTTCATCTTTACTTCTACCCGGCGTCCAGTTTCTCAGAGTTTTCGGTTTGAAATACTGTGTTTTCCTTTGTAGACAATATTTCTCAATTATTCACCAGAATCTTTTTGTCAAGTAGGTATATATATATATTCATTTCTTCTTATTGGGGTCAAGTCGATCCGTCTCGGTAATATCAGGTTTAGGGTTAACTATAGCTACCTGTCGACACGTCGCTGCTTCACTCTCAAGAAACCAGTACAAATATCTTTTTTCTTCCTGTTAAAATTAAGAGGCGTTGTAATATGAGATCTCGTGAAAATGCCAATTTTGAGACTGCTAGACTTGGGATGATTTAGCAGTAAATATTTTTAAAATGCCTCGTTCTATTTTAAGATTAGATGTGCTCGGATTCTAATAATTTAATAATAGCTAAATGCATGCTGTCAAATTGGGAAGTGTCTCATGGTAAATAGGTTCTCTCTTGTGGTTAAAATAAGTGACTATGTTGAATATAGTTTGGGATGATCACAATAAAAATGAAGGGTTGTATTGTGATCACTGCATAATAACTGCATAATAGTTGGTTTTTAAATTTTGCGAAGTAATTTTTAAGAATGCATGAAACTGAAACTTTGATTATATTAACCGACTTCCCCAACGACATGTACGTCCGCAAAAAAGACATTTGGTAATCATCAAGGCAAGACAAAAATAATCTTTTTATGGTGCACACTTTGTAAAAATTGTCTACTCTACGATTGAAACTAAACCTAATATTTTCTTATTTAAATTTTCTATATTTTCCATGTGTACCTGCGTTTAGCGTAAGAAGTTAATGGAAGCTAAATTGGAGAACGCTAGAGGAAAAAAATAATCACATGCTTAATGAATTAGTCCTGACAATCTTTACCTGAATCAACTGTGAATCGCTGGAGATGGCCTGTTGCACCTGATGAGCCGTGAGGTTGGGGAAAGCGATGGTCTTAGTGATGCGCAGACCGGGAGCGATGTCGGACACCAGGTGAGACAACATGGCCTCCGCCTTGTCCAGTTGTAGAACAGCCTCTTTAAGTTTCTTCTTAATGGTAATGTCTAATTTCTCACCTAACAAATTAATTTGTTTTGCATTTAAACCTATAGACTTCACTTCGCAGACGAAAAAACTGTAGCTTTGGTGAATAAGAAGAAGATCAAAATCTCCTTGTCTATCTCTTGAAGTAGACATAGGCAAATTCTTGGGTAGGGGTAGATAAGCAGCGGCAGCAGAGTAACACGGCTCATCCAGGTATTGTCCAAACCGAAGCTGGCTCATTACAACCATAACTTCTTTGTTCTTTTCCGATATTTTCTGAAGGCAGACAAGCACTCGCTGTATGGCCGCATCATCTCTGACGTCGCTTTCCATTACGACAGCAGGTTGAGTAGCAGGTGAAATCATTGCTGGCTGGCTGGATTGTCCAGCTTGTCCAGGTGCTGCTTGAAGGACAAGAACATCCTGACCAGCAATCAACTGTCTGTTCATGGGCACGCGGTTGACGGAGACAGGAGGCAGGAAGTAGGTGCGAGAGTCGAGATCAGGGAACGCGGCCTCAACCCACTGGAGCCAGAATGTCTGGGCTTGGTCTGATAATGTTCCCTGTATCAAGGTCATCCTTAGCATTTTAATTTATATTAATGCTTATTTGGCCTCTATGAAAAGCTCCCCTGGGCTTAGATTCAACCCAAATAAAGAAGTTAAATGTTCTTTACTTCTTACCATTATTCTTACTCTTTATTACTTACTCTAAATATTGATTACTTTTTCTCATTCTTTACTTGTTTATTCTTTCTACTTTTCTTCTGTACTGCTCACTCTTTACTCAAAATCTTCACTCGGAGCTTTACTTCTGTACTCCTTGCTCAAGTGTTGCTGTTAATGACTGTTATACAAACCACAGTTGCAGTCATATCATTGATGAGCTGTACAGCCACCTCGATCTGAGACGGAACACCCTGGATAACGATGATCTTCATACCTGCTACAGGTGATGGGTTACAGTCAAAGTGCACACTAGCACCTGACCTCTTTTCTACCTCTTGGAGTTGTAGCTCATTACCTATGCAGAATGAACAAGTGTATATGTAGTATAGTTGTTATTCTATTCTCTTAACAAGGAAACAAGGCTCTGGTGGCTGATTTTCAAGAATTACTGACGATGGATATGGGATGGTGATATGTTAAACAACGAAGATGGGATGACAGTAAAAAAAGAGCTCGAATTATTTTTACATTCGAGTTGAGAATTATCAATTGTAGGATAATTTATAATGTTTCATTCATTCCATAATTAACTTACTTGTGTTTGTAGAAAGAAAATCTTCACGTATAGCATGCAAATACTTTTTAACACGGCCTCCACCAGAAGTTCCTCCTTCACTACCTCTCCGCCCCTGGTATTAACCATAGAGTAAATAAATATCATGAAGAAAGCCATCCTTCAGAATTCAGATAAGCATATATAGGTTAGAAAGCCAAAGACAATGAACAGTTACATAAAGCAATGTTTTTCACTTTTTTCCTAGCATGACGAAAATTGTTTTGCAAAACAAATGTTTGATGCCATTGTTTAAAACGTTTAGCATAAACTTAAACTTCCCCAGAAAAGCTGTTACAAGAATTTCAGCTGTTACTATTATTATTGCTGATTGTTTTCTGTACACTGAAAGTTTGGATCCAGAGATCTTGTCTAAGAAACGCGCGAAACAGCAGTAATGAGTGTTTCGATGATTGTGAGCTTTCAATCATAATAACAATTTATGATATCCTGCCACCTCACACTTTCCTTAAATCTTAAGATTTCTTTAAAAGTAAATCTTACCTGTTTCTCATCAGAAGGTCGATGGCCAGACATGGCTGATAGTTTTCTCCCCCTGAACAGGTTGGAGTCTGTTTTAGGCTCAGTGAGCCACTTTCAGCCGTTCACTGGGCGAAAACAGTTTTCTTCTCCACTGAACGCTGCTCAGTGTTGCCGAGTGTCCTGCCAACATTGACGACAATTGTATCATCTACATTCAACAGAAATGTATCTTGTTGTCACGCGCAAATGACACAACCTAGTTCTTTTAAGGGAACTTTTGAGCATTGAGAACGCCTAGTCAGGAAACTATACCTTCCTATAGAGGAATTGTTATTTTTTTTATGAATGGTTAATGTTTGGTTGTGCATGAGTAATATATTCAACTATGAATAAATTGTGAAGGGACCTTTTAAACTCGTAGTGTTTGTACACTTCCTTTAATTACAACTTTAAGGATTAATTTCAAAGACCTCTAAACACGTCACAAACTTTACTTGAGATTCTGTGAAATACTTTATATTCTAAATATTTCTTGTTTTGTTTTATGATTTAAGTACAGGATATTTTTTCCGAAAATAACGCCTGCGGCCTGTTAATTGCACCATGGCCTGTACGAGATGATGATTATGTCTGGAATGAATTTCATATACACTGCTGTGAGGAATAAGATTTTATACCTTTCTACCTATAAATATTATAATGTCACAAACTATTTAAAAGTATGTTTACGGAAATTACCCTTATTATTCGTCTTTTAACTCACTAATCAGAGGTAAAGCAAAGCCTGATAAACAATCTACATTATTGGGATTTCCCACAACCTTATCCTGTCTAATGCTTCTATTTGTCTGCAGCCAACTCACTGTGTCAAGACCTGTCGCGATTTAATTTTGATACTCATACGTGTACAATGTATGTACTGTCAGACTGATATTGTAGCTATAAAATGATAGCCTTCACTTTAGGCCATATATTTTGAAACAGTTAACCCCACACACACTACTACACTGTCCCCCCAGACACCACATACTCCTGATTATTGCGCAAACGCTTCAAGACTTACATTTCCCTTTTCGACAGTGTCCAGGTAGAACAGATGATCATGCCAACCAATGTAAGCAAACCAGGTAAGAATATACCAAAAGAATGTACTTAGTTACCTATAAACACGTTTGAGAGAAAACAATTCTACAAATATGGAAAATCGCACCTTGTTTAATGTGTGCAAGAAAGGTAGACATTGTTCGTCTCTTCTCTGACATCAGTGGGTCCTGCCAGGTAGCAGACCATAGGAAATGACCAGAAAACCTGGGTCAGTCCGCTGCCTGTCCCCAAAGCCATAGGGTGACCAGTGTCGTGTCGCTGTTTACGCCTCTCTCATGCACACACACCCGCGACATGGTGAGTGGTTCATTAAGACTAGTTCACATAGATGTGACACGGTATTGGTTTAGATAGGCTGGTGTGATACTTCATCAGTTGAGGTGGAGGTATAGTCAATCCTGATCTGGTCTTCCCGTAAAAAAGGCTTAGGCCGACAGGTAAGAGGAAGGCCTATGTAACGCGCGCACGCACTCAAACATGGGATGAAAGGGACACAATTTTGCTTTTAAAATTAGACTTTTTTTCGGTAGTGCCTAGAAATAAAACATTAACCGCCGTCTTGGCATGTTTTTTACTGTGTGTACGCGACTATGTGATACTGCTTGTCGCTATCACTATGTCAAGCTCATTGATGTTTGTCAATTTCTGTGTTCCTCTATCCTGTGTTCATCTATCCATCTAACATTTGTACCTACAGGTCGTGGTGTGAGAGTGAGACAAGGGTGAACTAGAATAAAGATGAACGCGGGAAAGAAATCATCTGGAGAACATGTCTGTGTGTGTGTGTTTTAATATGCAGTGCAAAAGAAATATTCCTCTTCCAGCAAGCGATCTACTCCATCTAATGCATCCTTCGTTGACTTTCCTTTGATGTGCATATGAAGCTGTGGGTGTATGCCTAAGAATGCTGTTAAGGAAATAAGCACTGGAATAAGCAGTAATATGTTTACACTGAAGATCCTATATTTATTTTCTGTAAACATACCCTGAAAACTGGCTTTAGTGACACTAAAGAACAGACATATCAAACTGAGGGTCCCCTAAGGGCCGCATGTGTCACATTTGTGTTGTCATGAGGACCACACACCTGTACAGTGTCCTTTGTGCGGGCCACAGGTGTGCTTGTAAAGAGGCACAAGCTTGGCATTGCAACTCAACAGATATTGTTTTCTAAACACATTTTTACACAATTTACCATGATCACTTTGCAGATCAATAGTATGAGTCCATCCAATATTATTGTTATAAACATGTAACAAACAAGGTGAGTTATTGTTTATATTAAATATTTTATTTCACTCTTCCCTGAAGACTCTTAATGTCAATTTCATAGTGAAGTAAATTACACGGAATATTTAAAAAATTCATATTAAATTATTCGATTCATATTTTAATAATTTAAGCTGTACATAAAATGAAGTCCTCTGCACACATATGTGCACACACATTCAATCGAATTATATTCAAACTGTGTACCAACGAATGCTAAAAAAAGCAAAAAATTTCAGTTTCCTATTTTTGAAACTGATAAAATTTAAATCACGCTAAAACATTTCTCTAAACTCACAGATCAGATAAAAGTAATGAAAAGGAACTTTCCTCTTAACTACCATCACCATGTCTATAACATTTTTTTGAGTATAAGTATCCAGTTTGACAAATACCAAGTTATATCAGACAGGTTTCGACTAAAAAAGGAAATGCAATGTCATAGCTGATCTCATACACCTTGTGCACAGAGTTGGTTATGCCCATACTTGTTGCACAGATATTGCAAGACTGGTACAAACAAAACTAAGGTTTTGCACTGTCACATCATTGCACGAAGCTGTAGGTTAACAGCTGATGAGGCAGACAGATCTTTCACATTGTATTAAAAAAAAATTGTGCAATGCTATTTATTGAAACTTGTGTACAAAGGGCTGTTTATGCATATTTCATACCAGTCCACAGCAGTTGTAGTGAGCGTTGTGGTATATAACACTTAGCCATTAGAGAAGACAGGGTAGCAAAACTACCTTTTATTTTACAGTCAAAAAACAAAAGAATAATAGTTTCAACAACTTACATGATGCTGCAGATGGGCAAAACAACTTTCTACATGAGATATCTAGCAAGTGATAAGAACATCCCTTCTGGAATTTTTTTTTTTAAATGTACAGCAAATTATGGAAATATTTCATCAGGAGTCACAATGTGAAGCATTTGCTGCCCCCACTACCGTGGTATCAACTATAACTGCAGAAATATTAAGACACCTGGAGTGAACGATCCCCAAGTAACATCAACTATGACGGTACAATAGTACAGTACAACTGTACGGGGTGATCTCAGGTTATATAACTACGCTACAGAATAAGTATTGAGTGGATGATCCCGATGTTAACGCACCATATATCAGCCACAAAAATTGTCTTTCCCTCAAAATAAGCAATTGCACAAGAAATGAGAAATGAAATATTATAGCTATAAGCAGCTGACAAGAAATATTGTAGCTGTGGCAGCCGATGCCAGCCTACACTGCAGGCATAAGCAGTATAATCTTTTGTTGTTGATTAGCCTATTAGTGCAATAAAAGGCAAGTTTCTGGCATTGCTGGCAGTTTGTCTCTCTTCCCATGTCAGGAAGGCTTTTTCCAGACTTATCTCTTCAATATGGCTGCCATAGTAATTAAACCTTGTGAACCTTTGGCTGTTAAAGCGTAAAAACTGCTGTCTGCACGCTTTATCACACAGCCACATCAGGAAATACGGACACACTACCACCTGCTCCTTTCTTAGTGGCATATTCGAAGTGATCATTAAATGACTCACATTAAATATCACTCATTTAAGCTTTATTTGCATACAAAACTCTTATTGCAAAACCAACTGAAAGCTTAAGTTAAAGGTAAAAGTTACATTTAATATTCAACTAGATATCAGTCTCCCAGCAGGGATAGAGCTTAGTTCAATTCTTCAGTACTTTATTGAGAATTCAAACAAAATGTCAGCTTCACTCTTTACAGCACAACATGAACTGTCAAAAAAAAAATATCTACTAGGAGGCTGATCAAAAGCCCTGAACCAAGAGATGAAGAATGAGAAAATGAAGTATTGTCTGGTGTTCATGCTTTGCCTTCAATGGCTTCAAGTCTGCTTACTATTTGTATTCTGCATTACGGTCAGCCTTTTATTTCAAGACTTTCAGCTCTGTTGGTTTGACTTGAAACAGTGATTTATGGTAAGGAGTGATTCAATACTAAATAACTATAAATACTTTTTTTTTTAACAATTTTATCTAGTGGGCTGGTCAAGTGTGGATGGAGAAGAAATAAAGTGCTAGCTGGCTAGGGTCTAGTCAGACAGCACAATGAGAACATCCTTCTCCTCTTCCTTGTTTTCATCATCAGATGAACATTTCTCTACTTTAAATCCCTCAATATATAAGTTCTTGAAAGACCCTTCGCTAAATTGATTGTGCAGTGATGGTAGCGAAGAAGACGGCAATGATTTGGATGATAATGGAGACCTTGTTTGCCTACCCTTCCCTGTTGTTTCTGAGGAGTTCTCTTCGTCACTGCTGTCAATGACCATGATACTGTTGTCATCCACATGCATGCTGACAGTAGAGCTTGTCTTGCTCGGATAAAATGCTTGATTACTCCTACTCTCTGCTGGTCTGGTGAGGTACCTTGGGATCTTGACGCAGGTAGTAACCTTCAATGGTGATTTTGTCCTTTTTATATTTCCAAGTGCATTTTTTTTTCCAGTTCTTTCACAATTTCTTTTTAGAGCTGAAACCTGAAACCCATTATCGCTTCCAGAGGCTACAGCTTTAACTGACACAGTGCAAGGCCAAACTGATTTCTGTCGCTGACTGGTTCTCTTCAATGAAGGCAGATCGACTTCCTGCTCATGAAATCCATTTTCATTTTCAGTTCCATCTACTCTATTGGTTGTCACATTATCCCCTATGTCCCTGGGCACATCATCTTCATCAGTGCTGCCATTACCAAACATGGTTCTACTGGAAACAGTTTTATCACCAATTTCCTTGCTGTTGCCATCGGAGATGTTTCCACCACAATCTTTGTAACTCTCATCAAGATCCACTGAAAATCCAAAAAAACCACACCATTATAAACTAATGCACACATTACTCAAAGAAAAAAATCCAAATACAGTGGAACCTCGGCTAGTTAACACCTCCAATAGCGAACATTTCGGATAACGAACTAACATTTCGTTTAAAATTTGCACCGGATAACGACTAAAACCTCAGATAACAAACAGCCACACATGACCGACCAGCATGTGAGACCAAGCATCATTCGTGCTCGAGACACAGTTACAATCAGTCGTTCGTTATCTTTCTTATGTACTGATTTTTGTGATTAAAGAAATGTGTGCGAAGTGAGAGAATTGCAATTGTTTGTATAAATGTCTTTCCCTGACAGTGTGATAGGCAATAGGGGCCTAAGCATGTTCAATGATGGTGTGATGTCGTATTAACCAAAAGTGTTAAAAAAAAAAGGCAGAAGCAACAGACACTGGACAAGTTTGTTCCTTCAACCTCAAAGCAACAGAAAAGGGAAGTCACCACCAATTTTACAATGTCACACGTGCTCATGGAGGCGGAATCCAAGCAGTAATTCCACTCCCTCCTTCCCACACCTCCATCCACCCACACCGTCTAAACGGCAAGTTTTCTGATGTTTAAATGATTTCGTTAATGTTTTTATGTTTGTTTAAATTCATTTATGTTGTATTATAACTGTTCTCATTAAATCATACCTATATAGCCTGTAACTTTCAAATATTAGCGAGTCAACAGGGGCTAGGGACTGGGAACCAATTAAATCTATTTATTTCTTATGGGGAAAATTGTATCAGATAGCGAACATTTCAGGTAACGGACAACTTTCCGGAACGGATTGTGATCGTTAATCGAGGTTCCACTGTAATAATAAGTGAATTTGTATAGTGCAATGTCTCAACCAAAAGGAAAGCTGAGTGCACTGAACAAAATACATGAAATCAAATCAAATCTTGTCTGTCCCAGGAATTCCAAGACACAAATTTTTCGTTTCACAAACCCAACCACATATAAAAACATAACATGAGTATATATATACACTCACAACAAAATGGGCATACATACTCATACAAGACATTCAACACACAAACACACCTACTACTTCTCACATATACATGTGAACCTCCTAGGGAAGATACCAGGAAATATGGAAACTCTACAAGTCCTTGTGCCTTTTATTCAGGATGGTGATGGCTGCTGGCACAAAAGACCTCTGGTAGGAGGGGGGGGGATTGGTGTTTTACGCCGTGCCAGCAACTGAGGCTATATTACGGTAAGGCAGCCAGCCCTGTAAACAGATGCCACGTGCAGAGAAAGAACAGCGTGCCCGAGACGAGAAATGAACTCTGGGCAGCCAGCCTTCACTGTATTGGTGAGAGGCGCTAACCGTTGCGCCACTGGACCGCTCTGACCTCTGGTAAGAAGTTTTTCACGCACAGGACACTTTGTAGCACCATCCCAATGGCAACAGCTGAAAGTTGGGATGGAGAGGGTGTGTTTGGTCTGATATGATGTTATATGCCATCTTTCTGACTGCATGAAGTTACAAGAGGAATAATAGAATAGGAGAATGCACACATCCCTGAAGGTACCTGTGTTGAGGATCTGCTTGTCTGACAGAATCATTCCAAGTCATTGACAGATTTACCCTTTCAGACGAACCGGACCCTACAGTACCCGTTGGTGGAACTCTGAGACCCACCCTCTGTGGTCGGTCCTTCAGGAATGATTATATTCACAGAACTAGGCTGATGATGACTTTACGAGGTGTGGCTGGACCGTGTTGAAGGTGCTGGAAAAATGTATGAACAGGACCCGAACATAGGTGCCAGAGGTGTCTAAGTGTTGTAGAATAGCATTTAAAAGAGAGTGAGAGTGGCATCAGACACACCCCTATGTGGCTTGTACGCAAACTGCAGAGGATCCAGGCGAACAGCCACAGGAGGTTATCAAACACCACAACCCTCTCCTAACACTTGACCACAATAGACGTGAGAGACACAGGTCGAAAATCTTTCAAGTCTGTAGCATTAGGCTTCTTTGGCACTGGTATGAATGTTGATGCATGAATGACTGGTATGAATGTTGATATCACAAAGATGTAGAATAAAGAACAATGCAAAGACTGTGTTCCCTCAGTAAAGGGAGATAACTGCAGGCTTTTTCTTTTTTTTAAAAAAAAAAAAACAGTGGCCATGCCCGAAAACAAGGGTTAGCAAGGTCAGGAGATTGAGAATATATTGAGAATTCTCCAATCAATTCACATTTCAAAAGAACATTAAATGCAATCCAGCTGCAAAACAGAAAAGGGGAGCTAAAGCAGCAGAAGCAAATGTAAACATGAGGATCCAAATTGAAACATGACTACAACAAAGAAGCAAAACCATGGAAAGCCGATCTTCTCAGTTAGACAAAAGGACATCACTCTCTTTCTGTCTGCTTATGATGGCATACATTACTGTACAACTAAATAAACATAATAATAAATGCAAAATTTGTATAGTGCATACTCATACTCCTAAGGAGCATGCTCTTATTAAGAACAAGAGTAAGGCATGGGTAACATACAAGGGACAGAGGAACAAAGAAACAACATAAGAACTACTTAAGGATAAAGAACAGTTCTGATGATAAATAAAAAAACAAACAAAAAATGCAAAGAGGAACCAAGTAACAAGGACCGAGAGTATCATGATTTTGCAAAAGGAAGATGAGCAAGAAAGTACCAATAAGTGGCAAACGGGGTAAGGGTATGAAAAAAACCTAGCATTGTGGGAACTGTTGTTAGGTGTAGTGCTTAAGGAAGAGATGAGTTTTCAGTTGATTTTTAAAAACTTCAACAGGGGTTGGGTGGAAAGGGAGAGGTTCCATTGTTTTTCTGCACAGTAACTTAAAATCCTGTGACCATACATTGCTGCTTTGGTGAGAGGAATAGTTAGGAGATGGTCTGTCATCAGGTGAAGAAAAGAGAGGAGAGAAGTGACATGGTCCCGTTTCCTAGCTCTAATCACCAGACATGACTGTCACTGCTTATGAGGGCATACATTACTGTGCAACTCAGAAAAACATAATCCCTGACTATATTACTTTGTAAATAAATACTTCTGCTTTATACAGTATTCAATCAAGCCACTTTATAAAAATCTTTACTCAAGTCATATTTTCACTTGTTCCACAATGGGAAAAAAAAGAAGACAATCAAATCTTACATCATTTTGTTACTCACACTCTACTAAAAATTCACTCTCTTCTTTGTTTTCCTCTGTCTCTCCATCTCTTAGCTCTTCTTCTCTAGGATCTTCCTCATCTTCTTCATCATCTTCTGACTTGTGAGATCGATCAGCATCAGAACCATCTGGCACCTCTTTTGGTTCTTCTCCTGTCTCAAACTGCAAGTTGGAATACTTGCTGACTACCTGTTGAACATAAAGAAAATCTCTGTGTGCCTTAACAGTCATATATAAACACATAACTTCATTGAACAGGATTGGTAGCTTTTAATTTCATGTCACAAAAATCATGTTATAGGTATGTAGAATGACAGAAAGAACTGCTGACACTTTAAAAAAATGTATAATGCACCACATCTTATATGAAAGGAATAAAACTTCATCACGTTACAGATCTTTTTATTCCATTTCACAACTGTCAAAACTTAAAAGCAGAGCGTATTCTTCTGGTCTTTGGTTACAATACAAACATAAAACAAAATATAAAACATATTTATTAATCCTTTTCAGGAAATTGTTTGTCTATGTTACTATTACATAATACATTAGACATTACATGATACCTCAAGTAGGACATTGAATATGAGCACATATGAACACACACACACACAAAAAAGACTGGGTGCTCGGGAAGAAAGAGCCAGCAGTCTGAGAACCTTCACTCAAAGAGGGGTCCTACCCATGATTTGGTTGTATATGTGGATTGCTGCCACAATAAAAGAGTGCAGTGTGCAGTTCTCGCTTGAAGGAACTCTAAGCCTACCATTTCTATCTGTTGCTGTCAAATTCTTGTTGGAGTGGGTGAGTTGTCAGCAAAAACTAAGTTTGTTGTACAGAATCTAGCTTGTGATATACTCTAAGTCATTCTTCTCCCTCCCAATCACCCCTGCTGTTTTTTTTTTAATGTTGTTGTTCAGCTTGTCCCTATCCTGTTTGGCTATGCTCCCACTCAGTCTCCAGCACACTTGGCCAAAAGTCATAGATTCATTTTACAGAAATGTAAAAATAATTGTAGGAGTTTTTGGCACACATTAAAAGATCTACATTTTCTCAAGCAGTAAAAGCAGCTATGCAATTTTTTGACAACGCTATCAAGATGAGCTTTCCATCAGCGTTGTTCTTTCTAAGATATGATTCATTATCATATTTAAAACTAAACATACTTCATCAAGGCGTGACATCCCAATCCGGCGATTTTCATTTAATTTCCGCTGCAAGTCTTCATCAAAAAGAGCTGGATCCTGGTCACTCCTAATAGAAATTGTCATGAAATTTTAACCAGTTGAAATGATGGATATCAATGACACTTTTTTAAGTTGAAAAAACAACTGCTTTTAAGGGAGACCACTTCCGTACAATTAATAAACAAAGTTGACCATCTATACCATTCAGTTTACTAGCTGGAGCCTTCAGAAAATGCCCTTAACAGAAATATTCCACTAAACATTAAAACATATATCTAATATATACACACAAACACATATCCTTTATGAAGATGGAAAAATTAAACAAATATCGGAGTACCTGAATTCCAAAGTCTGCTTTGAACGAAAGGTACTGATAAAATCTTTGTGGCGACGATTTTGCAGTGCTTCACCAACATCCAAAAATGCTTCCCTTGAAATGTTGTTGACTTGATTTGCACTTTAATTAAACAAAACCATCTGTAAACAATCTTCTATTGACATTTTCCTTGCTTCTATTCACTGCTAATAATATGAATCTATTCGATTGATTGAGAATTTGAATGAGACATTGCCATCATTAGTGGTTTACCAAACAGAAAAGGTGATTCAAATTCTTCACTCATAAAGTATAATCGATCAAACCTGTTTCCTACAAATAAGTTTTTACATCTGCTTACTTTAGCTTTAGACTCAGTCTTGCGTTTACTTTCTTCACAATTCCACATATGTCATGGTAGTCAGGAAAGATTTTGCGTTTGTTTACAAACTTTGAAATCTTTCGATTGACCTCTGGATACCGTGTGCCTGTATGTTTACAAAAATAAGAAACAAAATAAAAGATTTTTCAGGAGTAACATGAAAGGTGTAGATCTGCTGGTGGAAATACACCAAAGTGCGTCATGTTATTTATTACAACAAACCTTACTTTGTGGACTGCAGAAATATCAAGTTAAAAATACTTATACGCTAAACATAATCAGATAACTATATTTATAAAATATATATATATACAGTGAAACCTAGATTTTCAATGACTTTGGTTATCATGAATTTTTTCATTGGGTGCACACATGACCTTGCTGCTGATTTTGCAAAAACAAAGGGCGACCCACAAATTCTCCTGCTCACTGTGCATTGTTTCTTGAGTAAGCATCACCATGTGCGTCTAGCCAAACAAAATCCATTACTTTCCACGCATTTTCAGTTTAAAAATGTGCACATTTTTACATGCTTAAATCTCATTGCCCCTGTTAAATGTTTCCTGGTCCTTGAGCCAAAAGACCATGAAGGCAAGTGCCTCGATACCCCGAGGTCCCTATGGAGGGGGATTCCCCTTCCAAACAACTAAATTCGCACCTCTTTCCCTCCTTCTTCTACTCTTCCATACGCCCAAGAAGTCTTCAGAAAGGAAAATGCCATGTTAAATATTCATTTATTCTTTACATTAATATTTATTCTTTGTAAAATGTTTTTGGCATGTATTCTGGAGTGTCTAAAACAAATTAATTGGATTTACACTGATTCATATGGAGATAATTGCCTCGGTTTTCATTGGTTTTGGATTTTGCCGATTGTTTTGAAATGGATTATTAATAAAAACCTAGATTTCCCTGTATTGCATTAACTATATTTAAACTATGTACTTAAATTCC